>CM053774.1:1902975-1928612 GCA_028658325.1 Potorous gilbertii
AACTACAATATCCCTAGGACTTAGCACAATGCTTGGCAGATAGTGATATTGAAAAAGAGCTTGTTAAAGGAGAAGCTGACAAACTAAATAGATGCTAAGGTTATTTCCTAAATCTTATTTCCACATCATAATTGAATTTCCATTTAATGGAGTTGAGCGTGATTCAATTTGTTAGTGAATTCTGGACACCCCAAATGGAAGTCTATTAACACTTTCACATGCTCTAAATACATGCAACCCTATATTTCTTCTTCTACACCTACTTGCCTACCTGCTATTAACCTATCAGGCTCATGGACATGATGTAGCACATCCAAGGTTCAAACCTTCTACGCATAACAGCAAAAATGAAATGAAATTATCTGAGATTAAATGAATGGCGATACGATGAAGTGACTTCAACAGCCTAAGAGTGTAAATTTAATCCCAGTATAGAAAATTTTAATAGCATTCACTTTTTTTGTCACCTGCAATTTTATTGTAATGAATGTGTTGCTAGTAAACATCTCTAGTCTCCTGGGGCTAAAAATAGTGGAAAGCAAAAAATTCTTTACATTTAATAGAAGGAAGAGGGAATACTTATATATATGTCTTTCCTCCTCAGGGCATAAGATTACAGGTTTCTCAAAGTGCCTAAGAAAAGGACCTTAGAGGTTATAAATCTATAATCTTTCTCTGGTTGATATGGCTGAGATAAAGAGAAGTAATGGTACCTGAGGATAACTGTTTATTGGTGAAAAGGACAACACTAACTGTAAAAAAGCTCAGCTCTGGTTCAGCTCTCCCAATGCATACCTTGTTCTCTCTCTCATAGTAATAAGTAACAGAACAGAAGATATTCCCTTATAGAGTAAATATCATCTGACAAGACTCAAAAAAATAGTTTATTGTATTGTGTTAGGACGATTCAGTAAAACACTACTACCACAGGCCAGGTATTGAAACAGCTTCGTTATTTTCAATCTGCCACAATAATGGTATTTGCTGTAATGGGTTTCACATTTCTTATGAACGCATACAACGTGTTGTAAGCCCTCAGCCTGAGAAGATTTGGTGGGGCTCCTATTATGTTCTAGAAGATAAGAATTTTAACAAAAACTTGTATCACAAGTCATAGCACTGCGCACATAAGCACTAATATTATATTTATCCAGGCCAAGTGGTCCTCAGCTATTAAGACTCTAGAAAAGTTACTTATTTTTAGTCATATCTGCACTGACACTGTTTAAAGATCAAATGACACAATGCATGTTTTTCATGAACCATATAATGTTATCTAAGTGTGTTGCTTTTTCCATTCATACAGGTAGCCTCATCACTGTGGCATTTATAAAAGTGAAAGATGCTAGCAAAATATTGTGCGCTGATGATAGCTTCAAAATATAATTTTTCAATTCAAAACTATTTGGAAGAGAACTGTAATTCATCCCCTCTAGGGCATATCCCTGATACACATCATATGTAATAAAGACTATCATTATAAATTAAGAGATCACTGAGAAAGAAATAAGGAAATAACTAGTGGGATAAGATGAGTTTAGAAAATCAGATGGTATGCATGGGCAAAAAAATGTGTTGGGAAAGGAAAAACATGATTAGAAATTCAGGAAAAAGAAACACAAATTAAGAAAGGAAGAGTGAGAAATAGACGAAGTAGGAGTGATCAGGCAAGGATGATCCACTGTATTCTTAAGTTGCAGAATGAACTATGAAGGAATAAAGGGGGGAAAGTCAGCATTATGCCTATGAGGATCCCAAACTACAGACAACGTTTTAGTTAAGAATGCACAAAAAGTACAATTATACTCTCCATTAAATTGTTGAACTTCAACAGTAAGACCTCTCAAAATATTTCAAAATGAGGGAGGGGATTCATAAAGGTATATAGATTTCAATTTCATGGCAAAATCCCCAAGCATGAACAATCTAATGGACTGAATAAATGTCTTATTTCTCAGAATGTTATATTCTGAAAAAATATTTCAGAAATATTAACATACCTTTGTGATGAACGGTGTTATGAAAACAAAAAATACATCATAGATGAGAAGGAGTACTAGAAGTATTACACATGCCTGTCAGAGAAAAAAAAATTAGAGACTGAACTTCCCGTGTCCTAAGAAAGAGTTGGTAGTATTTTGAGACAATCACATATCTGTATACTCATTAAAAAACCCCACAAACCAACCCTCACACAACCGCTATTTCTAATTTTGTCCGATAAAGCAAAAATTTTTGTTTTTCTTTCTACCGTTTTCATATCTTTGAATATCATTGATTCAAAGCAAAGTCCTTTATTAAATTTCTCCGTTCTCTACAAGGTTATTAGGTATGTTATCAGGTGGGAGGAAGAGCAGTGCACTGGGGCTCAACTCCCTCAACTTACTAAGGTGGGTGACCTTGGTGAGGTCACTTCACTGCTGCGGGCCTCAGTGTCCACAAATATCAAGTGGGGAAGATCTAAGTATTTTGCATCACCTACTTCACATGGTTGTTGCAAGGGTCAAGTAAGATAATACACAGAAAGTATTTTATAACCATTACACGCTTTACAAATATGACTTATTCTTTTTTTATTATTGCACATAACTAGCATATTTGGGACAGGGCAACAATATACTCTACCTTGAAGTTGGGTAATTTCAGTGTTTTAATTAGATTCAGACAGAAGGCCATTCCCAAAAGATCTTGTAAAATCCAGGCCCATCTGAAATCAGAAATTAATTTTTTAAATTAATGGATCTTTACAAAATAAAAAGGTCACAGTGAATAATATGTCTAACAAAAATCAATGCAAAAACATAAAGCACCTACTACTTTAGATAAAATAGTTGGGAGAAAAAGACGAACTAAAAACTAGGGAAAGGGAAGATAGATATGGGAAAGGCTTCATGAAGAAGAATGTATTTGAGTCACATCTTACGAGAATGGATGGAGCTCAGTATTCAGGAGATGGCGGAAGGAAGTACATTCTCGGCATGTGAATAAAGTCACAGAGATGGGAGAAGGTAAGAAGAGAATGGGGCATGATGGATATTCTTATTTGACTGGGATGTAGAGATTGTGAAGGAAAGTCATGTGAGATAAGGTTGGAATAGTACGTTGGAGTCTAACTGTAGAAAGAGCTACATGCTACTGTAAAGTACTTTAATGGAAAGTTAATGAAGGTTTTGGGGTTGAGAAGTAAAATAATACGAAAACAATTCTGGCAGCCATATGAAGGTTACATTGAAAATGAGAGAATGGAAGGAAGGCAGGAAGACTATTCCAGAAGGCATTCCAATCATGCCAAGAGAAGAGAGTAGTAAATTCCTGAATGAGAGGGATTACATTTGGATTTGAAAGGAACAAGTGTGACTGTGGAAGTTGAATGAAAAGAACTTTATAAATGATTGTATGTGGATAATAAATGCCTGGAACAGGTCAAGGATGACTCAAAGGTTTCTCAAAGCTGAGGATGGTGGTACTATCAACATAAATGGAGATTTAAAAGAACGGGAAGGTTTTCTGGTAGAAATTAATTCATTTTCATCACGTTAAACTTAGGGTATCAGCAATGCTGTAGATAAAGTGATATCTAGCAGGTAACTGGAAATGAACTCAGAAGAGTAAGAATATGGGAAAGTCATCATGGCGCTGTGAAATGAAGATCTGGGAATGAGTGAAACTGCCAAGAAAGAAAAGGGGAAAAGGTCCAGAACTTAAATCCCTGTGAAGTGACTAATGATGTAGCATCATGTAGTAGTGTTGGACTTAGAAAATGGAAAACATGGGTTCAAATCCTGCTTGGACATTAGCTGGATGATCCTGGACAAGTCACTTAAATGCTCTGGACTTCAGTTACCTTATCTATGAAAAGAGTGGGTTGGATTTCATGATCTCTAAGGTCCCTTCTAGCTCTAAATTTATGATTTTATGATTGTTTACGTTACTTTGGTTAAAAAATAAGAAAATAATATTTTCTATATGTACTATAACAATGATATGCTAGAATATTGGTCATTATGATGAGAAAAAGATGCAATAATACTAAATTTGTTTTAAAAATGTTGCAAACTGTAGAATAACTTTCCTAAATAATAAGCTATCTAGAGCATTTTATTCTAAAATTATAAAAAATTAGGTGCATCAATTTCTTTTAAAAAATTATTTCCCCCCACATTTATTAATTTATTTGTTTTCAATTTTCAACAATCACTTCCATAAGTTTTAATTTTTCTCCCTCCCCCTCCATCCCCAAGATGGCATGCAATCTTATATGGGCTCTACACATACATTCTTATTAAACACACTCTCACATTAGTCATGTTGCATAGAAGAATTAAAATGGATGAGAGAAGTCATGAGAAAAATAAACTAAAACCTTCACTCTGCCTTCCGACTCCACAGTTCTTCTTCTGGACTCGATGTGGATGGCATTTGCATCATGAGTCCCTTGGAAACGTTTTAGGTCCTTGCACAGAGGTATCGATTTCTATCAACCTTTAACAATATGCTAATAATTCATTAAATGATCTTTACCTTCTCTACTTTGAAGCCTACACTGAAACATGAAATCAGAGTTTCAAATGTCTTTTGTGCATTTGAATCCAAATCCAAATCTGTCTATCTGACGTGGTTTTTCCTGAAAATTCGTTCTTTAAAGGCCATGATATTCTAGGATAAAAGCCATAAATTCCTCAGCCAAGTAGATGATTAACCGATTGAAATGTGTAACAATCTGTCTCTAATCTAAAACAGTGAAAACTGACCTGTCATCATTTCGAAATACAGCCCAAACAACAGCCAGGGATACGCAAAATGCTGCAAGAAAGAGAAGTCTCACTTCAAAGCTTTTGCTGCCACACACAATCCTAAAACAAACAAAAACAAATGGAGATAACTGTAGTTGAAAACAGGTTGGGGGATGGGGGGATTAGGTAGGGTCAAATAGAGACAAAAGATATATAAAAACATCCCTTCAGTACTAAAGTTGCTGCAATAACCATTAGTTTACTTTTAAATAAAATGACTAGTAATAAAATGTTTAAATGTGAGATCGTTTGACATTTCCACTACCTTTTTTTGGCATAGAGCTTAAACAGCCTACAGCAACATTGTATAGCTTCCCAGTAAACAATTCATACCTGCATCTTCCACATGGTATTTTCCTAATCAGTGGCACAAGGCAGTTATATAAACTCATTGAAGATGCCAAGCAGAAAATTGAGATCATAACATAGACTGGAAAAAAGGAGAAATATTAAATGAAAACAGAGGAAGATATCAGTAAAATGCCTTATGTGGCATAAAATTTCTGTACAAACACCATATTTCAACTGATTTGTTTTTAAAAGCTATCTTAGATGCTCAAAGAACATTCAATTAGACTGACTGGACTGCAATGGGAAGGTGTTTCCACTAGGGTTTGTGAAAGGAATGGAAGAGTTACCTGTATGTCAGTACAAAAACAGCTCATTCTAAAATTTAAGCTAACACAATCATGTGAGATCTGATAAAATAAGCCCAACAATATTTAAGAAGAGGAAAAATGAATTTCTTTACACTGGTTGTTTTGAGATGCATAATAATGTATACCTAATAATCTAACAATACTGTATAAATTGTTTCTGTAGATTTAGATATGTTATACGATATAATGTGATCCATTCTATGGACATATCCATGTAATAAAGAACATTTTTGGCTCACACATGTACAAAAATATTTATAGCAACTTTTTTTTTTTACAGTGGCAAAGAACTGGAAATTGCAGGAATGTTCATCAGTTGGGGAGTGGCTGAACAAGTTGTGGTATATGAATATAATGGAATACTATTATGCAACAAGAAATGATGAGTGGGAGGATTTCAGAAAAACCTGGACTTATATGAACTGACACTGAGCGAAATGAGCAGGAGAAAACTGTACTCAGTAACAGAAATAGTATGTGATGACCTCTCAGTAATACAAAGATCCAAGACAATTTTAAGAGACTCATGATGGAAAATCCTATCCACACCCAGAGAAAGAACTCTGGAGCCTGAAGGCTGATTGAAGCAGACGATTTTCACTTTTTTTTGTTTTTTCTTTCTTGTGGTTTTCCCCTTTTGTTCTGATTGTGAAAATATGATTACTATGACTGTACATGCATAGCCTACATCAGATTGCTTGTTGTCTTAAGGAGTGGGGAAGAAGAGAGAAAGAGAAATTTGGAACTCAAAATCTTATCAAAGTGAATGCTGAAAACTATCGTTACATGTAACTGAAACAAAATATCATTAAGTGGGGGGTAGGGGAAGAACCTTTTCCTAAGAATTATAATATGGTTATCAATGTTGAATACTAATGTATTTTTATGTAGAATTATTAATAAAAATTTTATTATAAAAATTACTAAGCTTAATATATCAAGTTGTCTTTTTTCATCTCTCAGTAATTCAAAATGATAACTAATTTTAACTGAATAAACATTTTGAAGTTTCAGTGAAACTGTGAGGCTCTTTTGTTGTTCAAGATAGGAAGACAAGGAAAAAGTCTGCTGCCAGGGAAATGTAAAAAAAGTAGTAGTTACCCCTATAGGGGAATTGAACAACAAATATTAAGTGCTTACTGTGTGCATTGCATCGTACTAGGTACTGGGAATAAAATCTAAGATGTGGATAAGATGTATACAAATAACTATAATACAGCACATGAGAGGTTAGAGTTATGAGAAATTTGAAGAAGGATGGGTAATTTTAGCTCAAGCTGGGTGGAGGGACCAAAAGCTTGACCGAGAACGTGGGATGCAGTCTGAGACTTTAAAGTGCAAAACTCAAGACAGCTAGAGACGTGGAGAGACTATTTTCCAGGGCAGAGGAATGGACTAGGAAGAGGAGAAGTAGAAAGGATGATGTGTACAAATGAACACAGATGGGAAAAATGAAACCAAGAAACAGTCAGCAGACTAGCTTGTCTGGGATACAGAATATCCGAACAAGAGTGATGTTAAATAAGGAGAAAGGTAGGTTGAAATCGTACTGTAGAGGGCTATGAATGCCAAGCTAAGGACTTTGTATTTTATCTTAATAGGCAATGGTGAGCCACTGGCATGGGAGCGTGAGGTGAATTACTTTGGCAGCATGTAAATGATGGCTTAGGAAGAGAAAAAAAAAAGAGACCTGGAGACAGGTATGATAGTTCATGTGAGAGATGAGGGCTAGAACTGTAGCAGTAAGCCAGGAAAAAAAGGAATGATCAATGTAGTGAATACGCAAAAAATGCTATTAAAGAAAGCTAGGGTACAGTTGTCATAGTTTGAGAGGTTTTTTAAAGAAAATCTTTCCAAACGACAGATTAAATGAAACAGTTGGATCCAGCTGTGAAGCTTCAGGTTCTTCACTTCCACTTTATGCTAACATCCTTTGAACAGTGGCTTGGCAAAAGGTTTTTGGGTGATCTTCATGAATGTTCCCCTTTCCCCATTTCCCTCGTGTTGCCACTTTGGCCATTGTTGGACGAATACTACTACTACTACTACAAGTACTACTAGTACTAGTACTGCTACTACCACTGGAGAATTTCCAAGAGGCCATGCTGGAATGAGGATCATTCTAGCTTTCACCTCAGTCCTCAGAGTACAAAAAAGCTCAGGCTACCCCACAGGCCACCAGGCATATTCCTGATCCTACTCTGATACGATTGGATCCTGACCGCTAGGATGAAGGCTCTAGATTAATGATAAAAGGTTAACATATAAAGAGAATTATTTTTAAAATAAATTTTAGATAATACCAACATCAGCATTTTAACTCCAAAATATATGGACTGGCCTTTTGGGTAGGCATTATATTTATGATAATTCATGCATCAACAAAAAAACCCAGACTACTGTTTTAGGTACTATACAATTATGTTTTGTCTGCAGAGAAGAACATCTAGTTATACCATAGCAAGTACTTCTGCCTTGCCAAGAATGAATTCTCTTATTGAGGCCATAAGGTATCATCAAGACTAATAAGGGTAGAAGAATTTAACATTTTGGTTGAGGATTAAAAAGTAAATTAGCTAAATCAGCATCCAAGTTTTCATAATAAAAATACCTTAATTTAAAGAAAAGAAGAAATTCCTGGAAGTGAGTCAAGGTAATATATACCAAAAGTTAGAAAGATAAGAAAGCTAATTTCTTACCGAGCCATTTGTAGAAGAAATAAAGCAAGATCATTACAGCACAGCAGCCAACCACAAAGAGTACGACTGTAAGTGGAGTGAAAGTTAAAGTGTCTTCTTTCTTTTTTGTTTCTCTTTCTTCAGTGCCGGTCACTGCTTTCATGTCTTCCCTGCACAAATACACACAGGAGCCTTAGTCAACCTTGTTTTGTCAGACATTTACACAAATACATGAAGGATCGATGACTTCCTCAGCATAGGGAATTCCTGGTGGGAGAACCCTTTTGCCAACAGAGATCACATCCAGCTAGGCAGATGGTAGAGTCTGAACATAAATATCACCTCTTTTATAGTTTTGCCCAGAACAATCCCAGGAGACATTAGCTGTAGTGGGATGGAGTATGAAGGGATGAGACAAAAGAGGAACAGGACTGAAGAAAGCCATGGCAGCAAACGTGACAAAAAAGACAATCTACCAACACGTGAATTTATATAGAATAAAAATAAAAATTGATTCAAATAAGATTCAGATAAATTCCTAAATAGGCATTTTATCATTATTTATAAAGAGAAATTTAGGGATAACATTCCAAAGGCATCATAAAAAGAAATTAACCCACTTTCGGCAAACAAACCCCTAATGTCACTATTTGAATACAATATTGGCTGAAATACTGTTTTAAAGGCCTGCATGTCCTTTCCTGCACAGACATACCTCATTTGTTTATGCTTCACTTTACTGTGTTTCAAAGATAGTGTTTTTAAAAAAAAAAAAAGAAACAAATTCAAAGTTTGTGACAATACTGAGTCAAATAAGTCTATTGGTGCACATCATGTCTCTGTGTCACATCTTGGTAATTCTCACAGTATTTCAAACGTTTAAATTATTAGTACATCTGTTAGGGTGATCTGTGATCAGTGGTTTTTGATGTTACTATTTTAACTGTTTGGGATTCCACAAACCATCCCCATATGAGATGGTGAACTTAATAAATGTTGTGTGTATCTTCTGACTGCTCCACCGACTAGTCATTCCTATCTCTTTCCCTCTCCTCTGGCTTCCCTGTTCCACAACAATATTGAATAGTATTACATACACTTAGTTAATAAAGTAGTGGCAAGGTTTGAGAGGACTGACTCCAATTTTGAAAGAAGTTTATTACGAAAATGCTATGGAAAAGCATTGCATGCTACAGAGAGAAATTTTTTATGAAAGGGTCGATTAATGTGGCAAACTTCTTAAAGAAATTGTCACAGCCACCCTAACCTTCAGCCCCCAGCAACCTAATCAGCCAGCAGCCATCAACACTGAGGCAAGACTTTCATCAGCAAAAGAGATTATGAGTTGCTGAAGGCTCAGATGATGGCTAGCATTTTTTTTTTTAGCAATAAAGTAATTTGTAATTCATGTACGTATACTGTCTTTTTAAAAGACATAATACTATTGTACACTTAATAGTATGCAACTACTACAATATAGTATAAATGCTAACACACACACACACACACACACACACACACACACACACACACAATGAGAAACCAAAAAATTAGTGTGATTTGCTTTATGGTGATATTTGGAACCAAACCTGCAACATCCCCTGGGTACGCCTATATATAAGAACCTCAGATACTTTTTTTTTTTTGCCAAACACCCACACAAATACTTGAAGGTTATGTGGTGATTGTTGATATAAAGACTCCCTCGCCCCTACCTAATAATAAGACAACACAGGTACAGAAACTGGATCTAGTGGAAAAAAGTCTGGAACTCAGAAAGAATTCTGAAAGCCATGTATACCATTTCTCCTACTTAATGAACAAATGGAACCTATTTTGAAAATTTGTAAATGAACTAGAGGGTGACAGTGGACAGTTTCTGGACTCAGGAGGCAGAAAGACTGGTTCAAATCCCACCTCTGAGATTTACCACTCTGTGACCATAGGCAAATCACTTTAACGTCTCTGAGCCAAAGCAACTCCTATAAGAGTATAAATTAAAAATGAGTGGTAATCTACGTCCATAGATTCCAACACAGAAAAAAAAAATCAAAATCCTTCAATGTACTGATGTAAATTAATTTATAATCAAATCTTCTTGCAAAAAAATCTCATATGAGCAGATATTTATAAGTCTAAACTTCTGTCACTAACCATATCAACAAAGAAGAATTTTAAAAACATGTCAGAACACGTTATGTTAAATATGTGTTATTTATGTTAAATAAATATGTTAATACTAATCAACTGGAATGTCACCAACCAGAATCTTCAATTAAGGTTTGTGTGTTTATTTTGGAGGACAGAGGAAAGGAATTAGATTTCATAGCAAAAGTGCTGAACAGAGCAACACACATTCATTTTAAGACTTTAAAACAACACCAACCTAAAGCTACTATCAGGGGATGTCCTGGAATTAGTATGCATTCCGTTCAGGCCTTAAGCATAGTGTGCGCCAATGTTTAGAATGAAGAATGCAACATGCTATCCTGAATGATCAAAAGATCAGTGGCATCCAGTGTCTTCCTCACTATCATGGAGAAAACTCAGACTCATCGTTACCTTCGTCTAATACCAACTTTATAACGACCTTTACTATCTGTTCAAATATAGTTCCTGCAATGCAAGTCCTCGGCACTTAATTGAGAAAACAGACTTGAGATTTGTTCATGACCCACTTTCTGGCTATGTAGGGAATGTACAAAAGAACTGTCACAAGAAGTGACTTTAGGAAAAAAACACATTTTATTCATCTTTTAATTCTCCCAAAATTGGAAATATCAAGTTCTACTACTAAGAAGTAAAAGCAAAACAAAAATCTCTCTCCGTCCCTCCCTCCTTCCCCCCCCCCCCTCTCTTTCTCTCTCTCTCCCTCCCTCCTTCTCTCCTAAAGTCACAGGACACAGAATGATTCTTTTCTGGGATGGGTGAATCCAGAGGACTAGAAGGGGAGATAGCCAGCAAAAAAACCCAAAAACCTGTTCAACAGTAACTTGTGCTAAACACAGGACAATGCAAGAGAAGTGAAAATGGAAAACAGTAGGGGGGAAAGTCACTAAATTAGGCTTATGACACTAAATCCACTGTTTGAATTGCTAGAAGGGATACAAGTTGACTGAATAAAAATGGTTTTTAAAGTCCCACCCTAAAAAGCAGGCAGCAGGCTTGGCCCACTCATGCGGAAGAGCGACCAAAGCTCAGTCTAAGAGGATGAACCTCAAGAAAGGAAGAGATAGTTGATGGCCACTACCATTTGTGCAGGAAAGACTTCAAGAAAACAGCCTCGCGAACCCATAAGTTTGGAAATGAAAGGGTCTATATACTTTCAGTCACTTTTAGAGACGGTCCACTTGGCACTACTGTGCGGTGCATTCTTTAAAAAGTAGCTAAAGATAAAGGAAGATTAATCATACTTCTGTTTCACTTTGTAGAGAACGGTAAATTCATCAGTGTGGAGAGTTCCTGGTGAGGAAACTCCCTCTACCAGAGTAGATCAGCAACAGTTCTGTGAATTATAGCCTTGGAGAACTGCCTAGAGCTCTAGGAAGTTAAGTGACGTGCTCAGGGTCACAGTATATGTCAAAGGTGGGACTTGAGCTCAGATCTGTCCTAATTCTCAGTTTTTATTACCATTATTTATGTCACTTTTATACACAAATCATTTCCTCATGGTGATCTTTTAAGGTAGGTAAATAATTATGTGGGAAAAGTATGTAACTTGACTCTTCACAGGGACAACTATTAAAGCTGAGCTAAATTAAGGTAAGACGGAACTCCTAGGATTCACATTATGTATTAAGAAGTATTATAAAGAGTTTATTATCAAAGGAAATTATCTCCATTTTCTTAGCTTGAAATCTTGGTTTTCTCTTTCAATATCTGTCCTGTCTGATACTGTTGTAGCTATCTGATTCTTCATTTCACTTCAAATTCCAGCTCTAGCATTATAAAATTCTCCTACGATCTATATTTGTGGTTAAGTCATTTCAGTTGTGTATGACTTCTTTTGCTTTTTTTTTGTGGAAATCAGGGTTAAGTGACTTGCCCAGGGTCACACAGCTAGGGCGATGAGGAAATGTTGGACCAAGATCTTAATCTTCATCATAAAACATATACATCCTTAAAAAAAATTAATCTCTTCCCTATAGCAAGGTGGCCAAGGATGGTCCTAATAAGACTGAAGGGAGAAACCTGAGTCTTTTGTTCAGCATTTTTGTAATCATTTGTTTCAGAGTTGTCTTATCCTACATATACATCATGGCCACCAGGGGATAAAGTCCTGGGCCTGGCGTCAGAAAGACTCACTCATCTTCTTGAGTTCAAATAGTGCCTTAGACAAGGACTAGTTGTGTGACCCTGGACAAGTCATTTAACCCTGTTTGTCACAGTTCCTTATCTGTAAAATGAGCTGAAGAAGGAGATAGCAAACCACTCGAGTACCTTTGCCAAGAAAACCCCAAATGGGGTCACAAAAAGTTATACATGGGGCAGCTAGAAAGCACAGTGGATAGAGTACTGGCCCTGGAGTTAGGAGGACCTGAGTTCAAACCCGGTCTCAGACACTTACTTGCTATGTGACCCTAGGAAAGTCACTTACCCCTGAATGCCTCAAAAAAAAAAAAAAAAAGAAAAAGAAAAAGTCATACACGACTGAAATGACTGAACAACAAGGAACACAGATCACATCAATTCCAGTCCCTTTAACTTTGATCTCCTAAATCTCATTCATTAATATCCTAACATTGTTGCTCAGATGTCTTAAGAAAAATCCTACTGTTAAATTGTCCTCAATAAAACTACTTAACCCAAATATTCCAGATACTTGACTAAAAAGCAATTTCGCTACTTAAAAATCCCTGAGTAGGTTGGTTGGTCATCATTTTTATCAGCTCTGTTCCTGGGACTGCTAACTGGTCTCTTGTAAGTCTCATCATAGACACTATTTCCCTCCCAATTCTAGAGCTGCACCAAATGGCAGGAAATAAAGAGAGATTTAAGATGTTTGAAAATGGTTGTTAGCTTTTTCTGTATTATTGCTCACTGCAAAGAAAAATTTTAAAAGTAATTTTTAAAAAAATGAACACTTGCAAAAAATTACATTTACACTATTGTCTAGATACAAATGCCTTCAATAAGGTTTTAGGTATTTATTTTCAACATGTTAGTAAACTAAAGAACACTAGGCAGTTTTGTAGAAAGGGAATTTTTTGCCTCAATACTGCATTTTAAATTGCAATTCACCTTTAAATAAAAAAAAGTCTTAAATCAGCTTTAAAGTTGCCTGTCCAAAGAAACCAAACAGTTTCTTCCATTTCAACTTGTGTTAAAAGGATTATGCTTGAGGATGAGTGATCGGTTCACAAGGGCATTTCTACTCTCCGTCCTAAAGAAGTGTCCATGTGAAACCTGGGGACCTTTTACTTTCCTTTCCTAAAGTAACTAAATATCTTCCGTCTGACAGAAATCTGATTTTGATCTGGCTCTCAACACATTATTTGCAACTTACTAGATCCCAGTCCTTTTTTTCTCCTCTCTTCATTTACTGGCTAAGTCACAATCTTTATATAGTTTAGGTTTCTATTTTCTAGGAAAATCTTTTACCTGGTCAACCAACCAATCAGCAAGCCAGGCACTGGGCATAAAAAGGCAAAATGAAACAGTCTTTTTTCATAAGAAGTCTACATCTTATTGGGAGAGACAACACGTATGCATGTAAGTATATGCAAAAAATTTTTTTAAAGTAATTTTGGGGTGGAAGTACTAGTACTTGGGTAGGAGGTGTCAGAAAAGGGCTCATGTAGAAAGGGCTGAACTTTGAGGGAAATTAGGTATTCAAAGAACTTGCAAAGTGAATGACACGCCAAAAATGGGGGACAGGCTATGTAAAGGCACACAATAAATATTTAAAACACTCTTTCAAAATAGCATAGAAAAAGCATGACTGACATCAAAGGTTTTCTCCGTAAACAAAATAATAACGCACATGAGCAGATATGACGAAAAACAGTCATCACTCTTTCCAAATAAATATTCAAGTTCATTTTTCTAGTACCTTTCCTTTGCTCTCTTAAAATTTTCCTCTTAATTTGAGTGAATTTTTAGTACTTACAGATACCTGAACAAATATAAAAAAAAGGATCTTAAATGATGATACACACCGACCTGAATTCAGGTGCAATATATGGAGTAGATGTCTTGGAAATAATCCCTGACCAAGACTTTAGTACTAAGTATAAGCTTTTAGGCCAATATATCACAAAGGATGGTAGTTTTATACTAATGAGCTGAGGAGAATAAGTTTATTGCTTTATGACTCCAATGGACTTCCCTTTACTTTTTTATTTTCTAATGTTTGAAGTTTTGAAACAACAACCAGCAAGTGAGGGCTAATTTGTTTTGATAAAGGACATATATTTAAATACTAATTCTCCACTCTGATGTAGGTGAGCAACGAGGTAAATATTAAAAATGGTTTGTTTTGGAATTAGAGTTCCTACTTCTATAAAAATGGTGGGGGTTGGGGGGGAAGGGATCTGATGTTTCCAAAATTCATGACCCTAAAAAATTGGTGACCATTGTATCATGACTTAAATCAGGAAAAAACAAGAAAGCTGCTCTATTTTCAAATGTTTAAATCCTTTCGACTTTCCATTCCTTGCTGAGCATCAAACTCCAAGTAGTAAGCAGAGCCATGAAGTCTATTTACAACTTTCTAGGAGAAAGTAAATTAACTAGTTTAGTTTAATTCTTTATTGTGACTGCGCTGAGCTAGGAGAGAGAGAAGTTATAGCTTTTGAAGTTCAACCAGAACTTAAATCAACGGAAGCTAAGAATAAAAAAGAAAAAAAATATCACAGAGGCAGATTTCTTGTATTATTTCTTGCATTACGTTGAGATTTTTTTCACGTTCTTCTGAAAGAACTATGATACACAAGTTAATGCTATGCATTCTTTCTTTGAGATCAAGCTTTCAGCTTGTGTAGAAATCATGTCCTTTAACATTGTTATCAGTTTTTCTTTTTCTACCAAACTTTCTTTCATGTCAGTATTTTTATATTCCAAACTTGTTGTTTTCTCTTGTTTCTTTGAAGTTCAACACTGTGGCTTTAAGTTTTTCTAATCTGCTAATTATTTGTTGGCTGGTCACATGAACCAGAAGTTTTCCACAGTCAATGTTGTCAATTTTCAATAATATTTGAGATTGCTTCCTAATTAAAATCCAAATCTACACAGGAGTATGTAACAAACTTAACTGAAATCTAATAGCATCATGCTTCCCTTTTTTGTTTTTGTTTCATAGTACCACTGCCTAACCACGAGACGGGCCAATTTTGAGCAAGAATAAAAGGGAATGTAAGTGAGGTATTCACTTACATTGTTGAGAGAATGTTGAGAGAAACGGAAGGGAGAACATATTTTGCAAAGTGACTAAAAGGTAGGGCTTATGTTGAGAACTGCTTTTCCTTTCCAGATTTGGCCCTGGAATTCTAGTGCCATTTAGATAATGGAAGCCATTTTAACTGTGGTTTTCTGCTTGCAGGACAACAGTAGTTCAAGGAAGGTATAAAATGACAGAGAGAGAAAGTTGGTTGGTTAGAAAAAATAGAGTGTTGGTTTACCGGTCTTCTCCCAGCACTGCCAAGGAGAAAATATCCAGGTGCTGTCTCTTCATTCAAGTGTTCTCTGGTTAGAACAAAATAAACCTGGACAAAAGTCTTCCTTAAAGGGAGAAGGCAGCTAGATGGCACAGTGGACAGAGTGCTGGGCCCCAAGTCATGAAGACTCATGTTATTGACTTTAGATCTGGCCTCAGACACTTACAAGCTGTGTGACCCTGGGCAGGTCACTTAACCCTGTTTGCCAAATGGCAAACCACTTCAGTATCTGCCAAGAAAACCCCAAATGGGGTCATGAAGAATCAGACATGACTGAAACGACTGAACAGCAAAAACCAGAAGAGCCTAATGGGATTCAAAAGAAATCAGTGCTAAATGTCACTGGCCTAGTTTCAGTTTTACTTACTTTCCGAGCTGCTAAGGGACTAACTGTTTAAAGCCCCTAGCAGACTTGGTTACTCTTTTTTCCCCCAAAAAGTTTATTTATTTGTTTACAATTTTTAACAATCACTTCCTTTATTTTCTCCCCTCCTTCCCCAAGATGGCATGTAATCTCATATGTGCTCTACACATACATTGTTATTAAACACATTTTCACATTAGTCATGTTGCATAGAAGAATTAAAACAAATGGGAGAAAGCACGAGAGAAAGAAAACATAAGAATTGGTTACTCTTTCAAAGCAATAAATCAAATTAAAAAGGAGAACAGGAAGAGGAGAAAAAAAGACAGTTTATGAAAGTTTAAGCTCTCCAAATGGCGGTGAGGCACTTGGTAAGGACAGTCTTGTTTATATATATTCTATTAGAATTATACTAGCCCAGTGGTAGAAATAAATATGTTTTCATCTTTTTTTTTTAGTATTGGTTTGTACATACTGGTTCTCCTTATGAAGAGTCATACACACCAGTATGGCCGAATACCAGGTGTCTACGAATTAACCAGTCTAAGCATCAAAGCCACAAGCTTTGTTCATTCCTCTCCGGATTCCTCTCCTGGTTCTTTGGCTACTATTCCAGAGCAGCCTTCCCATGCTGGAAGACCTCTCTGCAAGGGCACTTCTCTTTAAGTTCTTCCTGGAACTTCCATTTTAAGGAAGGGTCCAGGCTAGCCAGATCCACTCCTCTCCAGACTTCTTTCTCTACAACACAGGTACTTTTCCACTCGCTCCTTTTTTCAGTTTCCTTTTCTGGGTTGTCTTCCTCCATTAGAGTGTAAGCTCCTAAATGGCAAGGATTGTATTTTTTGCTTCTGTTTTTATTCCTGCTACTTAGCACAGTACTTGGCATGTAGTAAGGGCTTAGTAAATGCTTGTTGGTTTAACTTACAACTTTGGTCTAAACTACATCATGCTCCAAATAAAGCAAATTAACTCAGTCTATCTTTAAAAATTAGTAAAAACAAAAAAAAGCCATATTTCTTTCTTGCTACTTACTTAAGATATACTAAATTTTAATACAACTTACAATTCACTGACGCCACTCCAATAACCTCCTAAGGCCACACTTGAGACAGCAATTATAAAGATGACCACCATAGTATAGTCAAATTTAGGCCACGGTGGTGAATACAGGTTCACAGAAATGTTATTTCCAAGAGTCTGAAAGAGAAAAGTAAATTTTAGACATGAGAATGAACACTTTCTAAGACACAAATTGATGGAGAAGTATGGAAACAACACTTTATACTTCAATCTGGAATGGGCTCTGTGATTAATACCAGACTTGTGCAACCAGAATATCAGACCTAGGCTATTGGAAGGCATAACACATTGTCTTAGGAGCAAAGCCATGCATGCCTTCTTTAGTCAAGTGTACTAACACTGGTTGAGGGAGGGATCAACATTGGTCTCAAGGGAAAGTGTTAACACTGGCTGACATAAACTTGAAAGTGCATGCTTTGAGGACTGCAATAACATGATTTTAAAAAAATACTTACAGAGGAGAGATTGCTGATAAAGATAACAATCAATTATGGTTTCAGAATCTGTCTTTCCTGTCTTTAGGCGGAAAGGCAGCATACTATGGATGAGGATAAGGAATGCATTTTCAGACATTGTGAATTTGTGTTCTGTTTGTTTAATGTACTAATCTATTACAATGGAGCGAAGGGATAGTGGTGGTGGCAGTTTGTGGAAAGTGACGGTAATGTTAAAAAATAACATCAATCTAATAGTTTTTAAGTTCACAATTTACAATACTGCATATCATTCAGTTATTTAAAGTAAACATAATTGACACAAAATAGGAGGATATTAAGTAGAGTCAAAACCAACAACTACAGTCATGATCAAGTTAGCAATTTCATGCTGATAGGTTCTAACAGAACCCTTAGTCACATCACAGAGCACGAGGGTTACTCTGAAAACAGTCTGGAAGGTACTGTGGTAGTAGCTGAGTTCTTCATAAATTCAGATGTTCAAAATGATCCCAAATCAGCATTTCATAGGGATACAGGGGCTTTATCCTGATTCTCTCCATTTCACTGCAAAACCCAAAGGTATTGGGATAAAATAGTGAGCTCTTTATTTGAAATCAAGTCAATTTTGTTTATATTATATATGTGCAAACAAGATAAATATAGGATAAACTGGAGAAAATTTCAGATGGAAAGCACCAACATTAAAGAGTTTAAGAGAATTCTCAAAGCTTGTGCAGTTCCCTTCAAAGTAAAGATTTCCTGCTCCCATGTCAATGAGCAGATGAACAAGGTTCTGTAATGTATTATATAAAAAAAAGTTATAATGGCTTTTCTGTGTACTCTTCTCTAAAAGTTCACTCCATTTACTGTCTCACTCCAGTTATATGTTCTACTTTTATATTCCTACCCCATCTAACACAGTCTCTTGCCATCAGTCCTTGTATCTAGAGCTGATCCTGGATAACACCATGTCATAGGTCCCATTCTCTGAAAGCCCTAACGATTAATGTGACAGAGCAAACTCTATAGCCTTCTCAAGTCAGATGCGGATCACCTATTTGATATTTCTTGATTTTAACAGCTTTGTGTATCTATTTTCGAAGGATATGGTAACATCTGTGGTAGTGGTAGTACTGTTATAACCAGATCTGGTCTGAAGGACTTTCGAAATCTTGGAATTGTCAAAGTTATCTGCACCTCAGTTGTTTCTGGGACTCTAAAGTCTTTAACCAGGCTATTTAAAATATCACTGTGTTATTGAGAAATAGCTTCACTCAGCTGAGAACTGCAATAGCAGAGGACCATCATCTGATGCCCCACATCAACAACAGCATTAACTCTAGAGCCAAATCTCCTGCCCCCATTTAATAGGACACAATTCAGTCTAGCTCTGTAAATAAAATGCCAATCTGTGGAACAGGTAAAGGATCCCTCTCTCCTTAGTTTGAAGCTGAAACCAGAGAAGTTATAGAATCTAATTCACTCTGGTCAGGTTTGCAGACTTTTTAAAAATCATGTATCAATGCTTGATTTAAATTCCTGTCTACTTCTAAAGCCAAGAGATGGCCATTTAGCTATAAAGACAAAATTGTTATTTGATTTTCATTCAGTTGGAATTTTTACAGGTATTCGCTGGGAGGCTGCCCACAATTGGGACTGGACATTAGATGCTGCTGTGCCTTTGTTTCCAAAATTCCCCATAGAGCCGTTAAACAAATGGCAGGATCGTTGGGCTGAAGGTGTTGTTTCTATCCTATAGACTCTATAAATCTATTCCTTACTGGACCGGTGGGAGAGCTGACCCAGACCAACTGATTTCACCCAGTGAACCATCTGTCCAATATCTGCTGCTACAACTAAAGGCACCCCTTCCCATTTTATACAGGGGAGCTATGGGGGCTCAATACTGGGTCCTTGGGTGTGGTACAGCTAACTCTTGGTATCGTTTTAAATTATCCTAGTGAAGAGATGGAGGGAGCTGTTGGGGTTCAGACTATTTTTAAGACAGAATGAGACATAGTGTAAGATTCAACTATTTACTGTGTCTGTTTTCTGCTGGGGAGCTGTTTTCAACTCATCCACAAAGTCTAACTCTGGTCATGTTAGTTATTATGTCCCTGGAAGAGTCTGTAGAATCCACAGTAATTCTGAAGTAAGGGTAGTCATTTTCTTTGGACATCAATGAAATCTCCTGACTGCACTCGGAATTGAGGGGAGAGTACCTCCTTTTCCCAGCCATAAATTAACAAGGACACACATTTGGAAACTGTTAAAATGTAGTCCTGCCCAAGTGGCCACCTTATTAATGCTGTCCAGCATCTTGCTCAGAGAGCACGGGGTGTCAGCCACTATGACTAAGTCACCAACACAGAGAAGGACATTAATTTTCCTATACTACAATTTGGATTGGATCATTAGCTCCAGAGTTAGGTTAAAAATGATGAGGCTAAGAGGAAACCCTGCCTCACTCCTGCCTGAATGGCAATGCTTGGCATAACATTATCTCTAGTGTGGACGAAAGTCCCACTACCCAAATAATCTTGTAAAACACTAATTGCCTCATTGTGCAGACCAGTCCATCTTAGCTCTGACCAGATCACCTTCTGTGGCATAATCAAGTCACCCCACATGATTTCTCTTTGTTTGGCTTCCTCCAAGTTGGATTACAATCACAGATTATGCTTCTTGCATAATCAACAGGTAGGAAGCCCTTTCGATCCCTGCTCATACATTCATTCCTCATACTCCAATCACGAAGTCTTTTTGACAGGATGGAGGCCCCAATCTTACCTAAGGTGTTATCCAGGGATATGGGTCTCCAGTGGGACAGTATATTCCTATTACCTATCTTATGGATTAAGACAGTAGTAGATAAGTGCCACTCCTTTGGGACATAATTATTTTTGTGTGCTGTATTAAAAATGGCTGTTAAAATATGTCTCTCTGGATCAATCTTTTTCCAAATCCAGTATCGGATGCCACCCAGTTCAGGGTCTGTGTTCTTACATTGTTTAATTCATCTTATATTTCAACTGGGAAAATGTGACTCAGAATGAATTGTTTGTATTAGTAGAATTTGGTAGGAAAATATAGGATTGATATATGGAGACAATCTCAGAGGAAAGGAGTTTAAGGAGAGTTCCCAAAACATGTGTAGTTCCTTCCAAAGCAGTTAAGGTTCCGAGCCCCCATGTGAATGAGGAGATTAACAAGTTCAGTAAAGTATAATGAATAATACACTTATGTGGTGCTCTTTTTACAATAACCTTGTGACATAGGTAGTGCAAATATTTTCACTATTTTTTAGCTAAAGGGAGGGTGTGAGAGGTTATATGATTGGCTTGAGGTCACACAGCTGGTAAGCATGGGAGCCAAGATCCAACCTTGGCTAAGTTCAGTTTTACTACAGTTCATTGTCTCAGGGCAGATACCAGGTTTGACTACCGCCACTAAAAATTCATGAAGCTACATTGGATTTTATAGCTACAATGTCTAGTCACACGACATGTTAAGAGAAAGGCACTTTCTTCCACCTTATTGATGCTGTAACTTGATATTTCATTACACCGAATATTTCGGCCAAAGTGTAACGTTTTGCACATTTTGATAAAATAGTGGCCAAGCAGGAGATAAAAAGCAGATGAAGGAGCAGTTCAACGCAAACCGGTTTTTTTTGCCCCAAAGGGCAAAGTCCTTATTTAAAATTTTGAAAAGACAAGCCTTATGATACCCTTAGTATGATGCCCTCAGGTATGGTGTCATTCCTATTACCCACAGGAATGGCAAAGTTCCAAACTCATCTCAAGCTATAGCATTATTTACAGAGTTCTGCAGTCACTTTAGAAGTAAAGCTTAGCTTCAAAATATAAACACTGAAGCTTTGCAAAGTTCAACCTTTTAGTATAGAAAATTCATTGACATACAAACACTAAGATGTGGAAAGAGAATATATAAAATCCGGTGGTTGAAATTCCCTCTGTGTGTCTACACAGGTGCAGGAGGACCCACCCACACAATCACCTATACTCTGCCATGCAAACTTGTAAACTAATTCAAACAGACATGACCAAGAAGCACTGCAATCTGTTTCCTGTTCCACGTTTCACAGACTAGGATCTACTCTAACCATTTTGCATCTTCTTTAAGAGCTAGGTAGACATCCTACTGCTGATGAACCAGCACAAAGAAACTCAGTAACAAAGGACTGACTGCATGATTCAATTTCGGATAGTCATTCATAAGAACTGGCCCAACTTCCTCTGCTCATTCTCCTACAACATTCTTCTACATAGTCTGGATTATCAATAGCATTATGTCGTCTTTGGTCACAAACTTGTCTACTGTGCCTTTCATGAATTTTCAAGACCTGACGAATGACGGGAATTTCCCTTCCCTCTGTCTTAAAGACAACAATCTCTCCTACTCTTATAGAATTTTCAATGTGATTGGTTAAAGAGAGGAGGTGAAACGCAGATTCTGTGCTACTACCAAGTCCTGTATCACCTGGGATTTCACATCTAGTTACTACTATTAGTCATTTTCAGGTCATTGGAGCTGAGCAGACAATCACCCTAAAATTTTGGGCTTGGTAATACAGCTATCACTTGTTCAAGGGCCTCACATCATTCAAGAAAGTCCAGGAAGAGCATGGGTGGAATGGAAATGAAGGTCTTAAAGCTGTTCTAAGGAAGGTTTTAAGCTGCTGGTAAAAAAAAAAAAGTACTACAGGAGAAAAGTAGGGGATAACAGATCTAGAACTGGTATGAATCTTAGAGGTCATTTATGTCAAGCATCTCATTTCATAAGTAAGAAATTGAGCCCCAGAGAAGTTAAATTACTTGCCCAAAGTCATGCAGAGTAAGGAACAGAGCCAGGATTCAGTTAGTCAAAAAGCAATGACAGGTTTACCATGGGTCAAGTGCTGTGAATACAAAGTAAGGGGAAAAAAAATAGCCCCTGCTCTTAAGGAGTGTACATTTTAGTGGGGGAGAAAAGGATGGATGAAGGCAATTGGAAAGGGGACAGAGTGAGATGCTGGAGGGATGGGAACAGGCCTCCCACACAAACTAGGATCTGAACTGAATCTTGAAGGAAATAAGAGAAAGAAGGAGCAGAGGTAAAAGGCAGAGCACCGCAGGTGGGGGCGAGGCGGGGCGGGGGGGGGGTAAATGCAAAGGCACGGAGCCAAGGGAGAGGCTGTTGTGTGAACAACTACAAGGAGGGCAATGTTAGAATATGGGGAAGGGACCAAGATGTAAGAAGGCTGGAGAGATGAGGGGCCCAGGTTGTGAAGACATTGAAATGCCATTTTAATGGCTGAGTGGAAGATGAATTTGAATAGGAAGAGACGAGCAATTAGAGGCAATTATTGTAGTCTAGGTGGAAAGTAACAAGGGCCCAAACTAGGGCTGTGACCGTATTAAAGGAGAGAAGGTGTAGATGGCAGATGTTGTCAACGTCTAAATGACAACACCTGGCAGTCGTTTGGGTATGGGGAAATGCATAAGGATTATAAATGTCATTAAGGATGTAAGCCTAGTGCCTGGGAAGATGGTAGTACCCTTGAGAGTTCTGAGGGAATTCAGTAGGAAAAAACAAGACCTTCTGTTCTGGTCACATTGAACTTGAGATATCCTTGGAACAATGGATTGGAGATGCCCAAGAGGTCACTGGAGAGGCTCGACTATAGCTCCGGAGACAGGCTGGGGATAGATACAGAGATCTGGGAATCATTTGCATTAGAGATGATAACTGAACTCATAGAAGATGATGAGATTAATGAGTGACACAATAGTAGAGTGAAAGAAGATGACTCAGGGCAGAGCCTTGGAGGATACCCACTTAGCGGGCATGGCATGGATGAAGAATCAGCAAAGGACACTGAGAAGGGGCATCTCGATAGGCAAGAGGAGAACCAGGAGACAAGTGGCACAAAAGTCTACGGAGGAAAGAGTATCCAAGAGGAAAAGGAGGTCAACACTGTCAAATAGCATGGGCAGGTCAAGGAGAATAAGAATCAAGAAAAGGCCATTAGATACACAATTAAGAGCTCAATGGTGACTTTGGAGAGGGCAGGTTTGGTTGAATGATAAGATCAGAAGTCAAACTGCAAAGGGTATAGAAGCAAGTGAGAAGAACGGAAATTGGAGGTACGAAGCGCAGATGACTTTCTCAGTGAGTTTAGCCATGAAAGGGAAGAGGTACAGGATGATAGCTAGCAGGAATGATTAAATCAAGTGAGGGCTTTTTCAAACACAGCTTGGAAGACTCTCAATTCTGTGTTGTTGCACGAATAAGAATATTAACAATACCTGGCATTCGTACAGCGCTTTAAGGTCTGCAAAACACTTTGCAAATATTACTTCATTCTATCCTCACAAGCCAAAGAGGCAGGTCCTAGCATTATCACTATTTTACAGATGAGGAAACTGGGACAGACAGAGGTAAATGACTTGCCTAGGGTCACACAGCTCTTAAGTGTTTGAACTCAGTTTTCCTGACTCCACATCTAGTGCCTTATCTATTGACATAAATAACAGTCTTGTTTATATTATATCACATTACCTCAATCACTATAAATCACAGATATGGAAAAATATGGCTACTGAAGCTCGATTCCAGTGGCATTGAAAACATACACTACAACTTACCTGCTGCATGTCTCGCAAGTCTTTGCTACTCATAAATGCAATCAACAGATTCACATCTGGGAATGTGGACTTGTTTCCTGATGGAGCAAACTAAAAGAGAAAATATGTTACAAAAATGTATCTGAAGTAAAGAAGTAATAAAAAGCAATTAATTAAAAATCATTAAGCAAAAATGCTTTCAAATTTGAATGAAATGTTTTGCAAATGATACTTTCCTTTGAAAAAACAAAACATCAAAAAAGTAACTTCAAGTACTCTTAAAACAAAAAAATTATTTACATCATATGCAGTGTTTATTCCAAATTCTGTTAAACTTCATATTCAATGATCTTAGAGAAATGGGCATATAGAAATTATAATCTATATAATTCTGGTACATAAGAATTTTGTAATTATCAAGATTCTTTAGGGTCAAATGATGTATTTTGTAATCATCAAAATTCTTATGTACCAAAAAATACACAATATAATCTCTACCCTATGATTACAATGGGGAATGAAAAAGGCTTAGCAAAATCCTTTTTAGAAAGTGGAGAACTACTATTATTCTTAGGAAAGAAGGTTGTACTTGTATGTCAGAAACACAAGTATTGAAACTACAAGTGTTTTCCTAATTTTACTACCAATACTATACATGAGTTTTAATAATATAAACACCAAATCACTAAAGTAAAGAGGAAATAACCTTATTAATCGAAGTTGATATAAAATTTGATTGATTCCACAAGCATTAAAATAGGTGGAAAAAATTAATCAAGGAATTTGTTAAAAATGCTCAGAATGTATACTTAGAAAACCCCAGAGAACCAGAAAAGTACTAGAAAGGATTAGAAATTTCAGCAAAATGACCGGAAACAATCTAAATACAATCAACATTTCTATACATCTTTAACAAAAATCAACAAGAAATAACAAATCCCATTCAAAATAATTACAAAGTGCATGAACTATCTGGGAACACATACACAAAATTCATATAAATGAAAGATATTCAAAACATTCACTAGAGGGAAGGAGCCAAGATGGCAGAGTAGCAAGATTCACATATGCTAGCTCTGAACCCACAGCCCATGGATTTCCTGTAAAAAGAACTCCCAACAAATTCTGGAGCAGTGGAAGCCACGCAGCAACGAAGTGAAGGAGATTTCCGTTCCAGAGAGCCCTGAAAACTGACCCCAAAGGTCCATCGCGCACAGGACCAGAGCGGAACCCTGCCCTACCATGGCCGCACGGCCCCGAGAGAAGCAGATCCGAGCAGGCTTCAGGGATGGAATCTACGGCGGCCGCGAAGGTCCCTCCACCCACAGGCGCACAGGTCAGT
>CM053774.1:1929112-2065574 GCA_028658325.1 Potorous gilbertii
GCCGGGCCGCCGGGGCCGGGCCGGGCTGGAGGGGGGAGCCGGGCCGCCGGGGCCGGGCCGAGCTGGAGGGGGAGCCGGACCGCCGGGGCCGGGCCGGGCCGGAGGGGGAGCGGGACCGCCGGGGGAGCCGGGCCGCCGGGGCCGGGCAGGGCTGGAGGGGGAGCCGGGCCGGAGGGGGAGCGGGACCGCCGGGGGAGCCGGGCCGCCGGGGCCGGGCCGGGCCGGAGGGGGAGCGGGACCGCCGGGGGAGCCGGGCCGCCGGGGCCGGGCCGGGCCGGAGTGGGAGCCGGGCCGCCGGGGCCGGGCAGGGCCGCCCGGGAAGGGCCGCCCGGGCCAGGGCCCCGCGTGCGAGCCCCGGCGAGGCGCCCCCCGCATCCCCGCGTGGCCGCTCCCCTCCCCCTGCGCCAGCTGCGGGCAGATGTGCGGAGCCGAGGCCCGGGGGAGGTGCCGGGAGGGCTCCCCGAGCGGGTGTGCGTGGCGGGGTTACCGCAGAAGGGAGCCCGCGGCGCCCGGAGAGGAGGAGGCGCATTGCGGTCCCCGAGCGGGGTTCGCTGACGCCTGCAGCAGGTGTGCGGGTCCGGGAGCTGCGGGGCCTCCCGCGTGGGCTCCCCGAGCCGAGGGCAGGGCTGCCGGAGAGCCCCGCTCCGGGTATCGGGAGCCCGTCTTCGCTCTCGGCGGCCAGAGGCGAGACCTGACGGGGCGGGTACTAAGGGCCGGTGCCGCCTTCGGGGCCGGGTGGGCTCGTGGGGTCCCTTCGCGTGGATTCTGACTCCCGCCCGATCCTGGTTCGGAGGAGGGGAGCGGAGGCTTTGCGTTCCCCAGCCGGGCCCTGGTCACGGCGAGTTCGCGTGGATGCTGAGGCGGTGGGGGCTTCACCCTCCAAAAATTTCTCTTGCGTGTGCCGTGTCTAGGTTCGTGTCACCCCCGGTAATCCGTGCGTTGACTTTTCTTCTTGAAACTTAATGTGTCCTCATCTTCATATCCACTGTTTAGCAAGTTTTATTTTCTGGAGATAGACTACTTTTGAATTGAGAAACGAAAGAGGGCATTTTTATCTTCTAGACTGAGGGTACAGGTTTCTTCCATTTTTCTGAGTCTTTGAGTCTCTGGGAACTTTCTAAGACTTCCTTAATGTATATTGTGATTTTATGAAAGAGTACCTGAGTGTGTCTTGAGTATATATTAGAAATCATAGTTCCTATGTAAAATTTTTTTTGAGGTTAAAATGTATTAATCTTAAGGGCAACAGTCTTGAAAACTTCAATATAGATAGATAGATAGGTACATCATTCGATTGGAATTAAATAGGATTTTTAAAAGTGAATTTTTACCCATTTTTTTCTCTTACTCTAAAGCCACTGGAAAGTCTCCTTTGATAAAATTGCATAAAAATCCTGGCATTATTCTCCCTCCTTCCCTCTCCCCTTGGCCCCTTGATAGAATTTTAAAATTAATGCTAATATTTTATTTCGTCAGGCACAGGTTAGTAACATGAAAGTTTAAGTTTACAAAGTTTGGATTTAACTTTAGAAAATATACATACATATTCTAAATACACATGTCTATGTGTATGTATATTTATATGTGTTTTTTATAGGTACAGCAATACATTCACATAAGAACTTGAAATTTTAAACTTCAGGGTTGGGGGAGGAGATTTTCCCTAATAACAGAAACTAGTACCTATTTCCTCATCTTTTTTTCTTGTTGATCCCTTTACCAAGTCTTAGTAGATTTTATGGAGTCTCCTTAAAAAAAGTCTCCACCTTAGGTTTACTCCCTTTTTGCCACTGTTTTTGCTTAGAGACAAAAAATGAAAAGTTTTTATCATGGAGAGAAACTGTTAAAATTTTCACTTGTATCATTTATGGTGATTTGAACTTAGTGAAATGTGGAGAATATTTCGAATAGATTTGTCCTTCATTAATTTTAGAACATGAGTTCATTTTGAGTTTGAAATATTTTTACTTGGTTTTGAAAATCATTTCCCCCCCCCCATTGGCTAATAATTGGGTATGTTTTTCAATTGTTTTGTTAAGTTCTCTAATTCTTAAGAGATTTTGGAATCTAAATAAACATTGATCCAAGGTAGTAGGAGTCACTATGCTTTTTGACATGTAAATTAGTAAACCTTGGTTCTTTACCTTGCTTGACAATGGACTTTTAAAGCTACAATGCTTTTTTATGATGATTCTTGTTGACATTTATAAAAAGAAATATGCGAATACATTAATATTGTTTCTAAGACCTTGTAGAAACAATGCTTAAGAGAGTTGGATTTTCTTAACATCCTATAAATCTGTAAGGAGGTTACTTAACCCTTGTGAACTTTAATTTCCTCCTTAGTAGAACAAGTATTGATAGTAATACATGTCCTGTCTACCCCAGGGTTGTTGTAGAGCTCAAAAAAATGTGTGTGGGAGGCCATCCTGGATAACCTTTTAGGGAGTCCATGTCGTCAAAACTATTTTTATAATGATACTACGATGCCATTTACCTATTAAAACAGTCTGCCCTTTTCCAACTACATAGCCTTTTTGAGGCTGGATTTTCTTCACATACTTCAAACAGAACAATTATCTCAACAGATTGCATGGAGAAACAGACAGAAGAATCCACCTGTCTTCTATCAAGGCAGACGTTAACGAGATGTGCAAAAGAGTGTAAAACAGTGCCATTCTTCTAACTTTGTTTTGGGAAGTAGTTATTTTTCATGAAAATATTTGTGTGATGGGTGTATAATTCTCTTTAGCTGTTCCCCATGCCTAGAATTCTCTCTCTCCTTTGCTACCTCCTTAGCTTCACTTAAGTCTGTACTAAAATCTGACCTTCTATAAGAAGCCTTCCCCAATCCCTCTTAATTCTGGTGCCTTCTCCCTGTTAATTATTTCCTCTTTATCATATATTTGTTTGCTTCGTGCATATCTGTGTGGATATTTTCTCATCTATTAGGTTGTAGTCTCCTTAAAGTCAGAGACTGTCTTTTGCTTCTTTTTGTATCCCTGGTGCAGTGCCTAGTAGGTGCTTAATCAGTGTTTATTGCTTGATTATTTTTCAATGAATTAATAAATAAATTTAATATGTCAGTTTTAATTTCTAGTATAGTAAATATGGATAGATGTAACCCACATAAACAAAAACTCTTTGGAGTCCTCAATAATTTTGGGATTATACAGGGGTCTTGAGACTAAGAAGTTTGAGA
Source organism: Potorous gilbertii (assembly GCA_028658325.1). Taxonomy (NCBI): domain Eukaryota; kingdom Metazoa; phylum Chordata; class Mammalia; order Diprotodontia; family Potoroidae; genus Potorous; species Potorous gilbertii. The sequence continues at coordinate 1,932,315 of CM053774.1, forward strand.
ATGCTGTTGTAGGGAAAGCAGAGCTTAAAAGAAGTCATCATAAAATTTGGGAACTTTTCTTTCCCCATCACCATCAGTTTGTAGCCTGAATTAATACTGTTGAGAGGTAGGAAAGGAACAAGTATTTATAGCATTCCTCCTGTTGCTGCTTGGTGACATGGTCTGGTGGTTGAGAGCATCTGCTACTGGAAGAGCATTTCCACACGGAGGTGGCACGGTGGGTGGACTTCTGGGGCCGGAGCCAGGAAAACCTGGATTCAAATCCATCCTCTTGTACTTCTTAAACCGTCTGACCCCAGGTGAACCATTTAACCTTCGTCTGGTTTAGTTTTCTCTGCTTAAAATGGAAATAATAATAGCACCAACCTTCCAGGGTCATTACCGGGATTCCAGTGCGGAGCCCAGGACCCGGAACACAGATGCTTCGTTAAATGCTGGCTCCTTCCCTCTGTCCTATAAAGTTGTCAGAAGGTCATAGATTTACACTCGAAAAGACCTTGGTGGACTTTTAGTCTAGCCCCTTATTGCCAGAAGAGTTTAAGTGATTTGCCCAACATCAATCAAGGTAGGAAGTATTGGAAGGGAAATTTAAACTCGGGTTTTATGGTGCTATTGTCAGTCTTTTCACTGAACCACAATCGTGATTGGCTATATTAATGGTGAGAAACTCACATAGAAACAGGAGTCATTAATCTGTACTCACAGATCCCTGCAGTCCACATGCTGACTTCGTTTTCAAATGTTATGTTGTATTGTATTTTTATGTATTTTGCAAAGTATCTTCCAATTTCATTTTAATCTGGTTCAGGCATCTTTCAGGAGTGTTGTTTGGCACCTTTGGGGTAGATAATACCTAAGATCCTTTCCAGATCTAAAATTATTATTCTATTTTTAGAGTATAGTCAACCTCAGGGCAGTAGAACCTATTGACTAAGTGTTATCTATAAAACTAAATTTATTCATTTTGTTAATATGGATTGTTTGTTTTTTCCTGGAAACGGGACATCATCAGATTAACGGTCTGGGAGATAGTGGGGTCAGAAAAGAGGTTTGGGGGTTGGGCGTAGGTTGAAGAGACAAGAAGAACACCGACTAGAAAAGCAGAATATTCAGGAAATATTTAATATAGTATTAGAAATGAAGGGTTCTACAGTTTTATTGATTTGAGACACAGTACAGTATTTATGTTTGTAAGGATAATGGCTCTTCATCATCCTTAGAGAAGGTTAAGTTATGCCCTGTTCATAAAAGGTTGTATGTAATGCTTTTATACATCTGTAAAAAGTTAATCTTTTTTTAAATGTATGTTTATCTAATCTGATAAATTCATTCAGTGATACCTGATGAAGTATGATTATATTACCACAGTTTGTAAATGAATTCTTAGCTCATTTATCATTTTGGGGATTCCTCGCTGTAAATTTTGTGTGATTTTTTTTTTTAAACATTTGTTTTAAATCTTAGTATCTGTTGCCCCAGATTGTTGGTGGTTGACCTTACAAAACTTTTGTATCATTGAGTTCTTAGATGTATTGTTTTATAATTTAATAAAGCATTTTAAATAATTTTTGATGTCAGATAACAAGTAGTATGGAATTTATTTGTAACATATTACCTGGTTTTTGTAGGTATTGTATTGTTTTGAAAAAAGAATGCCCTATCCCACACCCCTTATTGTGTCTTATAAGTTATTTGAATCCTATCTATAATAAGCCTGCATGGCCCCTCCAATAGAAGCAGAAACAATCACTTTCCAAAAGGACTGTTTCCATGTCCTTTTACGTGTTACAAACTTGGGCAGTTGCTTCTGTTCTTGGGGCTGCGCAGTTAGATGTCTCCTGCATCTCTGCCCTCTAGAGATAGGGTTATCTCCACAAAGTCAATAAGCCCATCTTCTCTGGAATCCTTGCAACTGGGGAGGTTGTGGGAGGGCATTCCTGAGCATCACTCTCCCCAAAGATAGTGTATTTTAACTCTGGGTTCTTTGTCATGATGATACAAATAGATCCTTAAATAAAACTCAGGGGACTAGATATTGGAGGGCAGGAGGGTGAGTGAGAGTAGCCCATCTCCCTTAGCCTCTTGAATTGTAAAAAACCCAGCTTCCTGTATTTGTTTACCATTCTAAACTTTGCCCTTTAACTTGACATGAGATCCAACAACTTGACTTTGGTGGTTTTTTTTAATCACAGTGTCATAAAATTCAACGTGAAAGGTATCTTAGAGGGCATGTATGCCAGTCCCTTCATGTTACAGGCAAGAAAACAGGTTCAGTAGACAGTGGCAGTCATTAAAGAGCAGGACTGGGATTTGAAGTCAATCCTTCTATTCACTGTACTCCAGGCACAGAGCTAGAGCTAGGGAACACAACAAAAAACAATCTCTGTCCTCAAAAAGTTTATATTGCATTAGTTTCCGAGTCTAGTGCTTTTTAACCACCCTGCTGCCTGTAAGACTTTCCCAGCTAAGCTTTCAAAATGTTTGCTCAATTAAACCTTATTTATTTTACCTTTTAGGGGGGGAACAATTCTCCTCAAGTAGATTAATGTTATATGCAGCAGTTGTGCATAATTAATTTTTAACATGAACTTCTGAAAAGACTTTACTGATAGAGTATCCATATCAGTGAGATTATGGATCCATTGAAGTACATGTAAAACCAGATTTTCAGCGAAGAAGACCTCTTGTTCACCATTTCTTATAGCACAATAGGATTCCATTATATTCATACACCACAACTTGTTCAGTGTTCAGTCATTCCCCAGTGGATGGGCATCTCCTCGATTTCCAGTTCTTGGCCACCACAAAGAGAGCTGCTATACATATTTTGGTACACATGGGACCCTTTCTCATTTTTATGACAGTGTAGAAGATATCACTCAATTCATATTCTGGCTAAGATAGTGGTTTCTGTGCAGTTTCTAACTTCCAAAACTGTTTCCACATGTGATTGGGTGATACAACTTTCATTGCTCAGAATTGCTTTGAAAAAAATGTTTTTGAATTGTAAAGAGGTATCTTTATTTTTGATGCATTTTAATTTTATATCACATTTATTTATAAATATATCCCTTCCCAGCATTTACCCAGTGAGCTTTCCCTTATAACAAGGAAAAAGAAAAAAATACCAGTTCAATAGGCCAACCGAGGCATCTCACACATCTGATGGTATATGCAGTATTCCATATCTGTACTCCCCCATCTCTTCAGTGAAAGGAGGGAGATTTATTTTTTCAAGTATTCTCCTGGGCCAAGCTTTGACGTTATAATTACATAGTATACAGGTTCTTTTTATTCTTTCAGTTTACATTATTTTGGTGTATTTTGTTTCCTGGTTCTGCTTACTGCACTCCTGTCATTTATACAACTCTTCCCTTGCTTATCTGCATTTTTCTTACGTTTCTTAATGGCACAGTAGTATATTCCATGACATTCCTTTACTACAGCTTATTTAGCCAACCTCTAATAGATGGGTACTAATTTTTTTCAAGTTTTTTGCTACCTAAAAAAGTGATGCGATAAATATTTTGCTATATATGGGACCATTCTTTCTGTCTTTGGTTTCCCTGGCATATAGTATAATTCCAAATTGCTTTCCAGAATAGTTGGATTAATTTGTAGTTACACTAACAGTGTATTATGCCCACATTCCGTTTTTTTTATTATCTTACCAATTTGCTGGGTGGAGAGGTGAAGGCTTAAAGCTATTGTAATTTATATTTCCTCTTATCACTTTTGACTCATCCAGTGAGAAATAAACTTTCATGAAAAGTTTATTTCTCCAGTTAGTGAGGTAAGATTTAAGAGATAACTATTCATTTGGGGGTAAGTTCATATTAAGATCACTATGATACTTGTCTCATATTTTGAATCGTAATGGAATTTTTATGGCTTATTTTGTATATTTTTTATAATGATAGCTGGGACCTGAAAAGCTTTATTTCAGGTGTACTAGCTTCTTGATATGAGCATAGCAGAACTACTACCGCACACTAGTGCATTCTAGGTAATGACTGTGTGTGTGTGTGAGTAGGTATTTAATTTGGAATGGAATAAAGCAGTCCTTTTTAAAAAGTTGAATTGATGCCTTTCCCTCCCATCATTCATTTTCTAATAATAACCTCTCAGAATAGTGAACCGTAATCTGTAACAAGAAATACAGTTAAGCAAAATAAGCAAAAAAAAAAAAGATAAATTTGAGTTTTTTAGGTCCTTCTATTTGGTGGTATTTCTGAACCTCCAGCTTTTTGTTCTGTTGTTTTTTTTTTTTTTCCAACATTTATTAAACACTGATAAACCTACTGGGGATTGAAAAAACAAAAATAAGAGTCACTTAGCCTTATGCTTAGATTGCTTGGTGTAATGGAGTCAAAGATAAGTGAATATAACACAAGTACAATACAAGGTATCAAGCTGATTTCTAAGGAGGGAGAGAGTCCTTTTAGCTGAGAGACCTTGTCATTTGAGAAGATTAAAGCAATCCAGTTCCTCTACCATCACGCCTTCACCTTTATGAAGATAATACTTGCAAAAAGCACTTAGCACAGTACCAACCACATAATAAGCATTTATATAAATGCTAGCTATTATTAAGATAATACAGAATAGATGGAAAGGTAGTGTTGGAAGAAAATGCACTGTCAGTTGGTCAGAGTGGAAAAGGCCTTATGCAGAGAGTGATGTTTGAGGTGAGTTTTGAAAGAAAGCAGGGATTCTCAGAGGAAGAGGTGAGAAGGGAGACTTTTTTATGTAAGGACAGCCAAGGCAAAAGCACAGAGACTCAAGATGAAATGTTAGTTGTGTGGAAGGTATTTTGTATAGGTCAGTGTGACTTAGCTATATAATGTTTGGATGGGAGTGAAGTGTAAGAAGACAAACTTTTTAGGAAGGAGCATGGATGTGAAGGGCTTTAAATGCCAAACAAAGTTTGGGAGTTCATATTTGACCCCGCAGGGAAGTTGGAGTTATTGGAATGTATTCAGTGGACTATGGAGGTACCTTTGCTTCAGAAAAATCCTTTTGACAGCTCTGGAGGATGAATTGAAATGAGGAGAGACTTTGAAAAGGAGAAACACTTAACCTCTTGGAATGTCCACATGAGAGATGATGAGGATATTTATCATTCTCAACTCTTCATTCTCACTTGAATCCCATGTCTTGTCATTTCTACATTAATATCTCTTATATGTCCCCTTTTCTCAACTCATGTAGCCACAACCCTAGTTTAGTTCCTCAGCACCCCCTACCTAGCCTAGTGTAGTAACATTTTAACTGGCTGTTCTCTGTTAAGTCTACCCCCACTCTAATCCATTTTGTGTTTTGCTGACAAGATGATTTTTCAAAATTCTATCTCTGATCATGTCACCTTGTTTATTGAGTTCCAGTGGTTCCCTGTAATCTAGGATCAAATTTAAAGCCCTCAGATTACATTTAGCTACCTACTCTACATAAGATTACCTTCTGTGTACATAGTTATTTGAAGGTTGTCTCACTTATTAGAATGTCAGCTTCTTAAGTACGGGACTGTCTTTTGCCTTTCTTTGTATCTTAAGTGCTTTGCCCACTTAGTAAGTGCTTAATAAATGGAGAGAATGGAATAAATAGATGTATAAGTTCTGTGCCTGAAGCTCTGGTAGTCAGTCAACAAACATTTATTAAGCATTTACTGTGTACCAGGCACTGTTCTAAAGGTTTAAAATACAAATATAAGCAAAAGAAAGACAATTCCTTCCCTCAAGAAATTTCCATTCCATTGGGAAAGGCAGCACATAAAAGAAGCCAGAAAGGAGTGATGGGACTGTGTATAAAGTTTAAAGGCATAATGGAGAAGTCCAGAGAAGTGCAGACTGGATGGGAAATGAAGAGGGAGCTGGGCATTCCTTAAATGAAGGTTCTGGGAGAAGCCCTCCACCCTCCAGTCCAAAGTAGGCCTCAGAGGTTATAGGGATGACGTGATCTTCCACGATAAACGGGTTCCTGCAGCATACTAGAGAATCCCAAAGTCTTACAGCCTGGGAAGAAATGTAACAGCACCTGGATGGTGCAGGAGGAGAGCACTTCACCTGGAGTCAGGAAGACCCGAGTTCAAATTCAGTCTCAGATGCATACTAGCTGTGTGACCCTGGCTGGCCAAGTCACTCGACCTCTCTTTGCCCTCGTTTCCTCAGTGATAAAATGGGGACAGTAATAGCACCGATCTTGCAGGTTTATTATGAAGAGCAAATGAAATAGTATTCGCAAAGCACTTAACGCAGTCCCCAGGCACTACATACATGCTTGTTCTCTCTCCTCCTCTTCCTCTTTCCCTAAGTAGATTTAGAAATTATGTAGTCATTCAACTAGCATTTTTACAAAAGCAGAATGTGTGTAAAATGGAAATAAAAATATACATGCTGTAACAATGAAATGATGGCTTGATATTTTGAAGGCAAGTCACTTTATATGATACACACTGTGATTCTTTGAAATCTTAGATGTAGACCAATTGATAATTAGGTTTCACTTTGTCTCTGCTTTGAAGTGGAAGTAAATGAGGGTTGAATAGAAAAGCTTTTCTCAAAAAAAAATTCTAACTTTCTAACATTATATCACTATAATTTATCATCACCTTAGGGACTAGCTTTTCTGTTTATTGCCTGTGACCTTCACCGTGGAATGATCCTTCCTTTCAAAGTGTTAGCACCTAGAACTGATTTAAGATTTTTGTTAAGGTGAATTACAGTTCATACTGAATTGGATACTTCCCTCATTTGCATATTGAGTTAATGATGTATATCTTTTAATTTAGGAGAAAATTGATTTCTAAGTTTATTTTTGGATTAGTAGATTTAAATTTTGATTTAGTTTGAAACAGTTTGGAAAATTGCTCTAGAACTAGATTAGGTTAGATAAATATTTGTAAATTATTGGGAAAAGTCTGTTAAATGATAAACTTTGTTTTCTTAGGTCTTCTCACTTTCTTTAAAGAAAATAGATCTCCTCTCATACCAAGGTACTTCTGGAGTTGTTAGTTCTTCCAGGTTTTTATGCATGTAAATTCACCAAGCCTATAGTGTTTCAAAGGGTGCATAATTTTGAATGTATTGTTAGGAGGCATATAGTAACTTCCTTGTTCGGAGTCTGTAGTGATCAAGTTCTCTGTAGTTTCACTTTTCTGAACCTAGTTTTTCTGGTTTTTCTATCTGTTAAATACAGGACAGTTAGGATTGAGATATGTGCCTTAAAGCACCCTATTTCAGAGTAGAGTGATCAACTAACTGCATGGTTTATTTTGAATTTTGTAAGTTCAAATTATCTATAATCTTTATTAAATAACTTTTTAGTTCTCTAGCATCTCTTTTCTGCAAGCCTAGCCAAAAAGTTTATTTAGAGAATTAACTTGCACTTTGATACTTCTGTGGGTCTGTGATCTTATATTTCCTCTAGTTATGCAGAAGTGCCTTTAAGAACCCATCAGCACCCATGCAACTCCCATATCCCTCCCCAAATCTTCCATTTAGCAGAGTCCATTTGACATTCTGAAGACTTTTTCCCCTAAATTAAGAGCTTCTTATTCTTTTTCTAAAATCTTGTTAACTGTATTTGGAAATAATTGATTCTGTTTGTAATCCTATGTATTTTATGCATTTAAAAACATTATTCTTAGAATGGAGTCTATAGACTTCACTATAGTGCCAGAAGGGATCTATGGCATAAGAAAAGGCTAAGATCTTCTAATAGGTGGAGTGGATTTGGTAGAAATCTAGCTCTGATACCGTCATATCACAGAATGTTTATATCCACCGTGCCCTCTCTTCATTGATCATTGGAGCTACTGATTGGGATTATAGATTTTAGAAAGAGTAGAGGGTTATATATAATCTATAGATCAAAAATATTTTTATAAAATGAAAATCATTTATTAAGCTCTTGGGTATAGAATAGTGCTAGGTAATAAAGGAAATGTAAAATACAGATAAGAAAAGATCTTGTTCTCAGGGAGCTTGCCAGTTTACAGGATGTAGTAATTATAATATAAAATGATACAAGTTAATTAGCAAGGTACAAAAGAAAGTGCTGTGGGATGCCCACTATCACCACTACTATTCAGCATTGTACTAGAAATGCTAACTATCAATAAGAGAAGAAAAAGAAATAGAGGGAATCAGAATGGGCAGTGAGGAAATAAAACTGGCCCTTTTGGCAGTTGATATGATGGTGTAGTTGGAAATTCTAGATTCAACTAAAAAAATAGTTGAAACGGTTAATAATTTTTAGCAAAAAAGCAGAATATAAAGTAAGCTCACACAAATCATCAGTGTTTCTCTGTTCTGCAAGAAGAGATAGTAAGAGATAATTCATTTAGATGTAGAGAGTATAAAATAACTTGGGATAGATGTAAAATATCTGCCAAGACAAATTCAGCTTAATTAATATTTGTGTTTATAACACAAAATATTTTTTATACAAATACCGTCAGATTTAAATAATTGGAGAAATATTAATTGTTCATAGGTGGGCCAACCTAGTGTAATAAAAATGATAATTCTGTCTAATCTACTTATTAAGTGCCATCCCAATTAAACTGTCAGAAAATCATTTTATTGAGCTAGGAAAAAATTATAAAATTCTTTTGAAGGAACAAAAGAGCAAGAACATCAAAGGAATTAATGGGGGAGGGGGAAATGTAAAGGAAGAAGGTCTAGTAGCACCACATCTGAAACTATTATAAGGCATAATTATCAGAGCTGTCTTGTACTGGCTAAGAAATAGAATGGTCAATCAGTGGAATAGAGTACAGAGTACACAGTAGCAAATGACTAGTAATGTAGCCTCTTGTTTTGTAAATGTATAGATCTAAGCTTTCGGAATAAGAATTCACTAATTGGTAAAATTGCTTGAAAAACTGGAAAGCAATTTGGCGGAAATTATGTATAGACAAATATCTTAAACCATTTACTCTAAGATAAGGTCAAAATGGATACATGACCTAGACGTAAAGGGAGATACAGGTAAATTAGAAGAGCGTGGAATATATTACCTATCAGATTTATGGGTAAGACTTTATGAAAAGACTTTATGAAAAAAACAAAAGAGAGTGTTGAAGGATATAAAGTGGATAATTTTTATTGCATTAAATTAAAAAAGTTTTGTACAAATAAAACTTGTAGCTAATAAATATGTTTGTGTACATATATATATATATATATATATATATATATATATATATATGTACACGTACATAAACACCTATACACTTACCCATATATGTGTGTATAGACAATTTCTTGGATAAAGGCCTCATGTCTCAAATATATACAGAACTGAGTCAAATTATAAGAATATAAGGCATTCCCCAGTTGATAAACAGAGGATATTGAACAGGCAGTTTTGGGAAGAAGAAATCAAAATTTTGTTTAGCAATATGAAAAAGTGCTCTAAATCTTTATTGATGAGAGAAATGCAAAACAAAACAACCCAGGGGTATCATTTCACACCTGTCAGATTGGCTAAAATGATAGAAGTGGGAAGTGACATGCTAGAGAGGATGTGGAAAAACTGGAACCCTCAGTATACTGTTGGTGGGATTGTGAACTGACCCAGCTATTTTGGAGGCACATTTGGAATTAAAACTGGGTGTACCCTCTAACTAGATCTGTTTCCCAAGGTGATTAGGGGGAAAGGAAAATAATCTATATGTTATAAAATATTTATAGAAGCTCACTTTGTGGTAGCAAAGACCTGGGAACCAAGGTGTTGCTCATCGTTTGGGGAATGGCTGAATAAGTTGTGATATATTGTTATGGATTAAGAATGATGAGCAGGTTAGTTTTAGAAAAATATGGAAAGAAGTGTATGAAATAATGCATTGTGAAATCGGTAGAACCAAGAAAACATTTATAAAGTAACGGCAACATTGTTTGAAATTAGCTGTGAATGACTGAGCTATTCTGAGTAATGTGGTCATTCAAATCAACTACGAAGGATTTATGAAGGAAAACACTGTCCACTTCCAGAGAAAGAACTGGTACATGAAAGTATGTGTTTTATGGTTCCACATATGTTTCTATGTCAGATGTTGACCTTCTCTTATCCGAGGTTGGGAGGGAGAGAGACAGTTCGGAGCTTAAACGCAACAAAAACAAATATATAAATTTTTAAGGAAGGAAACTGCTGTGTAAAGTACAAAGGAGGAAGAACTACTGTCAGCATCAAAGAAGTCTTTACCACCTTTGCAATAATTTTTAATGTGTGCTGAAATAATGTGCTGTGTGTATGTAATCAGTTAGCAACTGGTACTTGTATAGCTCTGGAAAGCCTGATAGTGTAATCAAGTCTCACCTTAGGTTTGTTACTTTAACTGTTGCCTAGGAAAGAGATTTTCTTTTATATACTTAGAAGATTTTTCATAGGCTGTATAAATTTTTGAAGGGACATGTTTAGCTTAGGCTATTAACTAACTTTATAAGCTTCTTGAGGATGGGAAGTTTTTTTTCTTTCTACTGTTACTAAGTAGGCCCTCACTGAATGTTTGCTGATTAAATTATATAATTGATTATGTTGGTAGCTACTTCTCTAGGATCATTATTTTTGGAAAATCCTAGCCATGCTTCCCTTCACTCCTTGCTTTCTGACCATCTCCTTAATATGCACTTACCTTCTGCTCCCCTCCGTTCCCTTAGATTTTTCTGCTGTGTTTTTGTTCCTGGATGAGTTATGTCAGTCCTTCCCTGTCCCTATCTTTCTCCCTGGCTACCACTCCCCTATTGCTGTTTATCTCTGCAAAGTAAGTAGAATCAGTGCCATATACACCCTGACTGTAACTATTTTGTTAAAAAGAAGAAAAGGCCAGATGTAGAGTTTTGAACAGATCTGGTAGAAGAGTGAGAATGAAAATGAGAGAGAGAGAACTCTCACTTGCTCATATTTACCTGTCTTTCCTCCCCCTACTTCCTTTCCCTGTTTCAAGAATTCCATTGTTTCCCTACTTCCTACAAAGTATAACGTTCCAACATTTAAGCAGTATTTATTAAGCGTTTACTATGTTTCAGTCATTATGCTAAAATAAGTAAACCTTGGGAATACAAAAAATAAAGGGAGATAATGCATATCTATATAGATATGTACAAAACAGATAAAAACAAATCAAACTCCAGATAACCTTGAAGGGGTTAGACAGTAATGGGGAGCTGCGAAAGACCTCATATAGAAAGTCACTGTAGAAATTGAACTGAATCTTGAAGATAACCAAGAATTCCAGGAAGCAGGGGTGTTATATGTAAGAGTGAATTTCAGGCATGGGTGTCAACCACTGCTGTCCAAGGCATCATGGATGTGATTGGAAGTAGCAAGTAGGTCAATAGGACTGGACTGTAGAAGCATATAAAGGGAGGAAGTGTGTAAGAAGATGAAAGAGAGGTTGGGGACAGGCTGTGAAGGGCTTGAAATGCCATGTAGAGTTTATATTTGATACTAGAGGTAATACGGAACCTTAGGAATTTATTGTTTGGGATGGGGTGACATGGTGAGACCTTCCCTTCTGAAAAAATCTCTTTGGTGAGTGTGTGGAAGATTATATTGGATTGAGATAGGGAGACCAATTATGAGGTTGGAGTATGTATGGAGAGATGGGGACATATGGGAAAGTTACTGTTGAGGTTTAAATAGCAAGACTTGGCAGTTGAGTGGATATGGTGTGAAGTGAGATATAGAGGATGAAAAATAGTTTCCAATGTAGGTATCTGGAACAATGATGGTGCCCTAAACAGAAATAGGGACCTCTAGAAGAGGGAAAAACTAGGGATAGCAGGAAGGAAGGGGAAAGGATGATAATGAGTTTTGCTTTGGACTTATTAAACGAATAGTCACTTGGAAATTTGAAGTTATAGTTCAAGAGAGACAGTAGAGCTTTAATGTATGGATTTGAGAGTCTGGGAAGTCAGGAAAAGTTAATGGGGTGGATGTGTTGACAACAAGAAAGGAGCGAAAGAAGTAAAACTTACTTATGAACTCACTATTTTTGGAAAATCCTAGCCATGCTTCACTTTACTCCTTATGTATGCACTTACAGCAGACCTTAAATTCTGAAGGAACTTAAGAAAAAATTTCTGAAAGGAAATGGCTTTGTGCAAGTCAAGTCTCCGTACTGTTTAGTAGTGTTGTTAAAACTAAATTCAGTGTTCCTCAGTTGTGTGCAAAAAAATTTTGAGATCCACTGGGAAGGGATAATGCATAGCGGACATATGTAAAGGGCTTTGTGATCTTAAAACCTAGAAATAGGATCTGGTGTTGGTAGGGTGATTTATCTCATGCTCATCTTCATGCTTTATTATTGTTACCGTGAGCACTACCTTGTCATTCTAATCTCTTCTTTTAGTGTAGCACATATAGAAATGATCTGGAAATAGGTCACTGTAATGGCTATTTTTTTTTTATGTTGAATATTTTGAAAACAGGAGAATAAAATGACTGCTTTTTATAATTGAATAAAAATATTATTAGCCTGTAAGGTCATCTTACATTGACTCATTGAAAGCATCTTCATGTCAGCTTCTGTAACAGGTCAGCTCTAGCAACAGACAAGATGATGCACTTTATCCTGTTACCACATGGTTTTGATTTCTTCCACTCGGTATCTTATCTTTTTGCAAGCTTTTCATTCCATGTAGTTTAGAGATTATGAGATTTGGCATGACAACATCTATTAAAAACATTGTTTATAAGTTTTATGGATTAATATCCTATCTGGTGGACAGATATGGGCAGCAGTTTTGTCTATGCAGATGCTCCACTTGCAGTTTATTTCTTTATTTCTCAAGAATATTTCAGGGTCTTCGCTTGAAATGCAGGCATTTGTTGTCCGTCTGGTTATGAAGTGTAGTGATCATTTGGTGTCTGAATTTGATAATCAGGTTTTCTCTTGTTAAGTATTTGGCAAATGTTAAATTTTTGCAACTTGCAGCTACAGATTGAACAATTTCTATTACTTCTGTAGCTGGGAACCAACACTATCTTAAGGTTTGCAAAGTGGTTTCGGTCTTCACGAAATTGTGAGGTAGGTGCTGTATCCCTATTTTACAGGTGAAGGAGCTCAAACCCAGAGAATTTTAAGTGTTTTCTAAGGATCAGCACAGCTAGCCGTCTTCTGGAAAAGGACTCAGACTTTGTTTTCTGACTTCCAATTCCAGCACTCTAGTCACTGTGCCACCGAGCTGTCTCATCAAGGGATGAAGCCTTTAAAGATAACCCGCCTGTAATTCTGATGGTGACTTGTCATGACTGTCATGGTTATTAGCAATAATAACAATAGAAAAATCATTCTCCTTTTTAATGGAATTTATATAAAAATGGACACAAGAAAAGTTATTGTTCATGTTTTTATTTTTAATGCTTTGTGGACTATTGCACAGTTGAATAAAAGTTGTGGCTAAAGAATTAGAATATAAATTCCTCTTTTCAGGAGTCGTTGAAAGCATCCTTAGTACAATACCAGCAGCACACAGGAAGGCTATGATATGTATACCTCATTCAATTCCCATATAACTTTGGATTTTTTTTCTCTTAAGTCTGTATTTTTAAAGTTGTTTTTCCATGCAGCTTATAAATTGAAAGTATTGGGCATGACATTCTCTGTTAAAAAATATTGTTTTTAAGTTTGTGGATCAGTGTTGGTAGTTCTTACCATTTCTTTGTGTGATCTTCATTGAAATGGGCTCATGAGAGATAACTTATGTAATTTTTAGTGGAAAAATTGCCTTTGGAATCCCCTCCATTTCCACAAACAGTCTGAATGACTTAACTTTTTTGTTATGTGTTCTTTACCAATATGTTTTGACCAAGTTGATGATGTGTGTCTCTGTGGAAAGACTTTTTTCCCCTTGTTTGTCACAAACTCTTATAATATCAATCCTATTAATTCTTTTTGGTGAAAAGGATTAATTTTTATATTGCTGCCTTGTGTTTTGTTAATATTGTGCAGATTTTTTTTTACAATACTTTCCAAATCCATTATGGTCCATTTTATAGTTCTCAAAGTATATATTAAGATTGGTGTAGCATAGGTATTGATTGCTTTCTTATTACCTTTGATTTTAGAAGGCCAGTTAAGTCTCAGTATTTATCCACAGCCTTACCCTAACCCTTGATATTAATTTTTTTTATTATGAACTTAACAGTCATCAACAAACATGAATGTGTTCATTGCCATTAAAATTTAGAATAGAGTTTTGAGGTGACTGACTTGCAGTAATACTAGTCTGGGTTAAAATATTTTATTAATAAGAACCTGTAACAATATAGGTGGGTATGAACGAAATTCAGAGAGAGAAAATCCTGGATAGTTTCAGGGGCTGCGTATATGGGATGTTGCCCTAGACTGTTGGTGGAATATACAGGCTCAAATTGAAGGCCCAGATCAAATGAGGGCAGCAGTGAGGAACCCGAGGGCTTGAGGCTACATGTGGCATTCTAGGTCCTTGGTGGCCTTTTGACTCAATCCAAGTTTTACAGAATAAATCCTTTTGTTAAGGGGATTTGTTCTATGAAGTTTGGATTCAGTCAAAGGGCCGCACTTGAGGATCTAGCGGGCCACATGTGGCCTCATGGCCGCAGGTTCTCCAACCCCGAACTTAGGGACTCAGTTTATATAGGGTATTCAAACAAAGGGTCTGCTATGGCAGCCATGTGGAGACATCAGGGAAACCTCTTCCTGATAAAAAAGGCAGAATTATAACTCTCTCTAAGTGTCTCTATAACACTTTTGGGAGAATTTCAGCAGTCACATTTAACTAGAACTAGAAACATACCTGGGAGAGTGGGACTATAGACTCCTGACTATTCACTTGCATACAAAAGAACAGGATTGCTTATGAAACCTCTGAATCTAACTGGTACAACTTGGGGTATTGTTTTAATGGATATTTATTTCATTTAACATTGTAATGACCAAGCTGCCCTTTTTGTCTCGTTTTTGCCCTTTTGAATTTTCTTCTGAACTCATCTTTGTATTTTTTACATGATTTCCTTCTTTCTTTCCTCCTTCTTCCCTCTTGAACTATCTCATTGAAAAATATCAATTGTTCTTGACAACATTATGGTAGTGACATATTTTTAAATCCCTTACCGCTATGGTCTTTAGAAATAGAAAACAATTTTCAATGTGTACATCAAATAAGCCAGCATTCTCAATTGACTTAAGCCTATTTTATACATTTAGAACACATGTATAGACCATGAGTATGGTACTAAAACAAAGGCCCAAAGGTTTGGGGATAAGACAGTAAGACTGTTGTACTTTTAGGTAGCTTGTTGAATAGTTATCATATCAGTGTGGTTCTTTATACTTCTTAGATTTTTTTTGGCACTTTTTTTTTGTGTACTTCTCAGCCCATATGTTGTTTTCCTAAAAATGCTTATAGATTTTTAAAAAACAATTCAAGCTGTGATTTAATACATAATTTGCCTCTATTGATGTTCTCATTGGTGTTATTGTTTTTAGATAATAGCTTTGTTATGCCCTGAGTTTTTAAGAAGCTTGTAAAGTTCTTTGTAGTAAATTCATGAAGAACTATGAAACATTTAATCCCATAATTGTATCTTAATCTGGCCCTATCATTTTCCAGTTTTACAGAGAAGCTTGTAGCTTCACTTGAATTTCATTATATTAACTTACGCCCAAGCATTGTTTGATTTATCTTGGATTTTCATTGTGTTGGACTTTTTGAGACCTTATAGAACAACACCAGAATTTTTCTGCGTTAGCTGTGATTGGGAGTTCTCTCTGATTTCTTTACTTCTCAATCCTTAATTGTAATGGTTTCTTTATTTTTTATGGGGTTTTGACTCTGTATACCACCTTAACCTTGTCATTCTCCTTTGATTTTCATAACCATTTGCTGTAGGTGGCTGCTTTTTAAAAATTTCAACTTAAATTTTATTATATAAACTTTACCAAATTTATGTCAAGTGGAAAGGAAAGAAAGTAACAACCTATATCTGATATGATGTGTCACTGTGTAAGGATGTCTACATTTTTTTTACCACTAGTAACATAATTTAAATATAATATTTTACTTTTTCCAAAGCCCTTATTTAGTGAATGTGACATAGAATATATGCCATTATGCAACTTCAGTACTGAAAAGAAACTATCTGTAATTAAAAAAAACTTTTCATAATTAATTGCACAAAGATTTTGATATTATATAAATCTTTCAGTTTTTCCCAGCAGAAATCTCAGAAGGTGGCAGATTAAATTGTACTAGAGCAGCAGCCTTTAAACTATTTGGTCTGAGGACCAAAGACTCTTAAAAAAAGACTTAAAAATTATGCAATACTCCAAAGAGATATTTATTTGGTTTTTATCTATCGATATCTACCATATTAGAAATCAAAATATCTTAGTATTATGAAAACAGTTTTGTCTTTCCAACAGGTCTTGCAGACTTTGAGAACTATATGCTGGGGGAGAGGGAAAGGGGAATCACAGTTAGGTTAACAGAAACCATGCTGCTAACATACTTCACATTGCAGGAATGGAGAAACACTGCAAATCCAAATGGCTCACCTGCACAGTGTGTTATTAAAGAATCACAATACACAAGTTACAACTTTCAGTTGTAAAACATGAGGCCTTTAGGCTAACTGGCCTGTGATATACCTTCTAGTTTTAGCCCACACTATATTTTTATTGCTTTGGTGCATATTTAGGATACTGGGATGCCTGAGATACTGCTCAGTAATGAATTCCCTTAAGGCTAACATGTTTAATAATTAGGAGCAAATAATAAATAATTTGGGAACGTAATATTGGTCAGTTTTTTTAAGCGTGTCTAAGAAAAGTTGTACAAAAATTGTAACTTGTAAAACAGAATAAGTTATTTAAATTCATGCAATTTTTAAATTTATATATCATGAGGAAGACCTGTGTAAGTGCTGGGTCTATTAGTCAATAAAACATTACTGATGTGGGAAACAAGGGAAGGAATTCTGTTTCCACGTGATAAAGCTCCTCCCAGCTTTGAGTGATAGCAGAAAGTCAGAGATGACTGGTTCTAATCAGAAAGCAGAACCGGGCTTCAGATCAGGTAAAAGGTCAGAAGCTTGTACTTGTGCTTAACGAGCTGTTTGAGGGGGAACATATTGGGGAGGAGACATGAAATGGGAGGTTCAGGAGGCTGCCTCTAGCCACTGGAGAGCACGATGGGAAGTTCGAATCAGGGGGATTGTAAAAAGGGCTTTTACAGCCATCTAAACGTGTACTTGTGCCAGGCCCTTTTCACAAGGGGCTAGAGGCCAAGTCACCCATCAGACAAGAGTGTGAAATTAAAATCTTTTTTTTCCCCTAAATTTTCTCCTGGCCAGGTGTAATTGGTAAGACAATTATTTCTAACACTGAATGCTTTGATAAACCCTGGGATTTCTTTGTAGAAAGTAAAAAAAGACAGTTCCTTCCCTCAAGGACCTCACAGGAAAGATAATATCCAAGCAATTTTGTACAACGATGCCAAATACAAATCAAGGAGGAATCAGGACAGGCTTCCTGTAGAAGGTGGGGTTTTAACTGGGATTTGAAGAAAGCCAGGATTCCACAATCAAGAAAGAGAGAATTCCTGGCAGGAGGTGTAGACAGTGAGAATACCCGGAGTGAAGAGGTAATAGTGCCCTTGTAAGAGGAAGAAAGAACAGGGAGAAGGGGAATAAGCTTTTATAGAGAGCCTGAATGTTAGGTGCTTTTCTAAGTGTTTGGGTTTTTTTAAAACAAATATTTCCTTATGTGAGCCTCAGAAGAATACTCTGAGGCTTTTATTCTTTGTCTGCATTTTACAGTTGAGACAGTCAGAGGCTTGCCCAGGATCACGCAACTGCTGAGTTTCGGAGGCCAAATTTGAACACGGGTCTTCCTGATTTCCCAGCTCAATGCTATATCCCCTGTGTTACCAGTTACCCTTCAGGGAGGCCAGTGTCACAGGATGGCAGAGGTATATAGGAGTGAATTAGGTGTATGAAGACTAGGAAGGTGAAGGGAGAAGGGGAACAAGTTTATGCCAGACATAAAGGCCAAACAGTTGATGCCGTGGAGAGTACAAAAGCAGAAATGAAAAATTGGCCCACTCTTCCAAAAACTTACTCTTATTTGGGGAGTAAACATAGAAATACAGGATCATTCGAGGATAACTACAGCCCCTAGTAGCTAAGGGAAGCTAGCATTTGAGCCCAGCTCTGAAGGAAGCTAATGATTCTACAAGGAGGTAGTAAAGGAAAGCATTTCATGAATGTAACATGATTGAAATGTAGAATTAGTGAATCAATTAAACAGTCTGTTGAGGGGCACAACATGGACACAAGTGCAAGGGAGATACAAGATAATTTTGGTATACAAAAGTACTGGTGCCTGGGGAGATTTTTAAAGTAAAGAGTTTATAATGTGAAATAAGTCTTGAAAGGTAGCCTGGAGCTAGGTTGTGGAGAACTTTATTTGCTTTTAAATTTTAATTACTATCTGTTGTTTCTAGGTCTCAGTAATTTCTCAATATACCCCCTTTAAGGGATATAATGAGATAATGAGCTTCACTGGATAGGAGCAGGTGTCAGAAGAAGAAATGAAAATATGAACATCATTAGTAAAGATTGCCTCAAATCACTTCTAATAATAGTGATATTAAAATATCTCTGAGGTATTTCACTTCACATCTTGAAAACTGACAAAAGATTGGAATTGTCAGTTTTAGTGAGGTTATAAAAAGATGAGAGCACACTGTTGGAGGGACAGTCTGTGAACTAGGGAAAACAGTGCTAAGAAAGTGCGTAAAATATCCTTACTCGTAGATCTAGAGGCATATCTAAGAAGGTCAAAGATAGGTCCCAGAACACCAAAATTTTAGTAGCAGCAGTCATTCTAATAGCAGCAGATTGGAAATAAAATAGATAACCATTGATTGGGAAAGGGCCAGACAACTTATGATACCTGAATATAGTGGAGTATTATTATTCTATAAGAAGCAGAGCATGTAGAGAAGCCTGAAATTTATATAAATTGATAGTGAAGTAAGTAAAACTAGGAAAACTGTGTACAGTGATTAAAACAGTATAAATGGAAAGAAAAACAATTTTAAGTTGAATGCTTTGTAATTTTGACCAAGCTTGATCCCTAAGAAGAGGTGAGAATGTACGCTACCCTCCCTCTCTTTCTAAATGTAAAGGACAGTCGGTATCGAATGCAGCATTTACTGTTGGACTTGGTTGATACTATTGGTTTCACTCATTAAGTGGCACAATGGGTAGAGTGCTAGACTTGGAGCCAGGGAGACCTATATTCTAACCTTGCCTCAGATACTTAGTAGCTAGCTGAGGGATTCTCTGCATATTACATAAACTCTCTCAATCTCAGTTTCCCCATCTGTAAAGTGATAATCTGTAGCACCAATCTCACAGGGTTGTGAGGCTCAAATGAGTAAATATATATAAAGGGCTCTGTAAACCATAATATCTAAATGTTAGCTATTGTTGTTTTGCCAAGCTGACTTTTTTTCAGCTTTGTTGTTTAAAGGGCTTTAAATGTCAAGCTGAAGAGTTTGTATTTTTTTCTTAGAGACAATAGTGAGCCATTGAAGATTCTAGGCAGATTTTACCAGTACTCTAGAGAGTGAACTGAAGAAGAGAGGTGCTGGAAGCTTGGAGATCAGTAAAGGGACTATTACAGAAATCTGTTTGAAGGGTTATGTCTTGAACTAGCATGATGGCCTTGTGAGTTGAGAAGGAGTGCTACACGCAGAAAGATGTCATGGAGTTAGTATTAATAAGATTGGGTGATTGGAAATGAGAGTGATTGTGAGAGGTGACGATTGCTGAGGATAGAAAGCAGAATGACTGAAAAGATGAAAGTGCTGTTTGTAGGGGGAGTGTGATGAATTCTGTTTTGGATAAATTAGGAATGGAATTTACTAAAGAACTGACTCAATGAATTTCCCTCCCTTAGCACATTTAAAGCACAGTTTGCATCTTGGAATGTTAAAATCTTGACAGAACTTGAGACACTCTTGTATGACTTCCTATGTACAGTTAGCTACAGTGAGATGTAGTCGGAGTTGCTGGACTTTTGCCCCTCAGTTCCTTCAGCAGGAGTTTGATTCCTTATAACACCTTAAGTTTGTTTTGTAGCTACATAATTTCAAGTAAAGACAAGGTAGCCAATTAACACTGGATGTCTGACCCTGGGCAGGTCTTAAAACCCAGGACAAAACTCTGTTTGCCTCAGTTTCCTCATGTGGAAAATGAACTGGAGAAGGAAATGACAAACCATTATCTCCATTATTTTTGCCAAGAAAATCCCAAATGGGGTCACACAGAGTCAGACACAACTGAAAACTGACTGAACAAAATAACAGCTTAGGGCCATACTGAGCCATTGCCACCAAGACTGGATGATGTGTCCGGTGTGTCTGCCAGTCTTTAGTTCATATTTACCAACAGTAT
The DNA here is from genome assembly GCA_028658325.1 of Potorous gilbertii. NCBI lineage: Eukaryota > Metazoa > Chordata > Mammalia > Diprotodontia > Potoroidae > Potorous > Potorous gilbertii. The sequence continues at coordinate 1,952,766 of CM053774.1, forward strand.
TATCTTCCACATTTTTAAATATTAAAACAATTTAAAAATTTTTTTCTTAAAGTTTAGTTCCAAGTTCTATCCTCCCCTCCCCTCCCTTCCCTTCCCCTCTCATCTCTCTTCCCTGATATGATACACAATCAGATATAGGATATACATGTACAATCATGTAGAACATTTCCATATTAGTCATTTTATACAAGAAGACTCAAATTAAAAAAAGAAAGTGGAAAATAGCCTGCTTCAGTCTGCAATATCAGTTCCTTCTCTGGAGGCGAATGATAATGTTTCATCAGTCCTTTGGGGCTTGTCTTTGATCACTTTATTTCCTTCATAGTTGATCATCACCCAGTGTTGCTGTTACTGTGTACAGTGTTCTTCTGGTTCTGCTCACCTCGCTTTGTGCTAGTTCAAGTTAGTCTAGGGTTTTTTTTTAAATCATCGTGCTTGTCATTTCTTCGAGCATAGTAATATTCTATTACAGTCATATACCGCGGCTTGTTTGGCCATTCTCCAGTTGATGGGCATCCCTCAATTTCCAGTTGTTAGCCACCACAAAAAGAGTGGCCATAAATATTTATGTACAAGTAGGTCTTTTCTCCTCCCTCTCTTTTTTTTTTGGATGTCTTGGGGATATAGACCTAGCAGTGATATTGCTGGATCAAAGGGTATGCACAGTTTTAATAGCCCTTTGGGCATAGTTCCAAATTGCTCTACAGAATGGTTGGATCACAGCTCTACATTAGTGTCCCAGTTTTCACACATACTCTCCAATATTTATCATTTTGCTTTTTTGTCACATTAGCTAATTTGGTAAGTGTGGGGTGTTACCTCAGGGTTTTTTAAAATTTGTATTTCTCTAGTCATTTGTGATTTAGAGCACTTTTTTTATATGACCATAGCTAGCTTTGATTTGTCTGAAAACTGCCTGTTCATATCCTTTGACATTTATCGTTTGGGGAATCATTTGTATTTTTATAAATTTGACTCAGTTCTCTGAATATTTGAGAAACAAGGCCTTCATTACAAATACTTATTACAAAAATCTCCCCCGTCTCCTTTTCTGCATCCCTTTTAATTTTGGTTGCATTGGTTTTATTTGTACAAAAACTTCTAAATTTTGCATAATCGTAATTACTTATTTTATATTTTGTAACGCTCTCTATCATTTTCTTTGGTCCTAAATTTTTTCCCTCTCCATAAATTTGACAAATAAACTATTTCATGCTCTCCCAATTTGCTTATGGCATCACCCTTTATGTGTAAATCATGTACCCATTTTGACCTTTATCTTGGTATACAGTGTGAGATTTTGTTCCGCACTGTTTTCTAGTTTTCCCAGTTTTTGTGAAATAATGAATTTTTGTTCCAAAAGCTTTGATCTTTGGGTTCATCATATACTACGTTACTATGGTTGTTTACTATAGGGTAACGTGTAACCAATGTTTTCCACTGATCCACCATTTATACCAAATTATTTTGATAATTACTGCTGCTCTCTGATATGGCTAGACCACTTTCTTTCACACTTTTTTGCATTGATTCCCTTGATATCCTTGACCTTTTGTTCTTCCAGATGTATTTTATTACTTTTTCTAGCTCTGTAAAATAACTTTGTTGATGGTTTGATTGGTATAGCACTGGATTAATGGAATAGGCAGAATTGTCATTTTTTATCATATAGGCTCAGCATAGCTATGAGCCTGTGTTGTTTAGATCAGACTTTACTTGTATGAAAAGTGCTTTGTAACTGTGTTCATATAGTTCCTGGGTTTGTCTTGTCAGATAGACTCCCCAAGTATTTTATATTGTCTAGAGTTATTTTAAATGGAATTTATTTTTGTAGCTCTTGACGCTGAACTTTGTTGGTAACATATAGAAATGCTGATGATTTATATGAGTTTATTTTGTACGCTGCAACTTTGCTAAAGTTTTTAATTATTTCAAGTAGATTTTTAGTTGATTCTCTAGGATTATCGAAGTATACCATCATATCATCTGCAAAGAATAACAGTTTTGTTTTCCTCATTGCCTATTCTAATTCTTTTAATTTCTTTTTCTTCTTTTATTGCTATAGCTAACATTTCTAGTAGAGTATTGAATAATAATAGAAGTGATAAAGGGCATCCTTGCTTCACCCCTGTTTGTATATATCTTATACATTTTAACAAAGAAAGTCAAAGACAAATTTGTCTTAAGGAGCTTATGAACCATCTTTGTTTTCTAAATTAGCAAGGTTTTTAAAAAGTATTTTATAATTTATGCAAATGTATTTCTACAAAAATCTTTATGTTACGTATATTAACGGGGAGTGAATAACTATGTGTATGTAAATGATGCTTCTTAATAGTTTTGGCAATAAATGCTGTCAAAAAGTAAAGATGATAATAGTTCTTATTAAGTATCATTTGCCTCTCTCATGCCGCCTTTATCAGCTTGGTCATAATGATCCCTTCAAGTATGATTCTAATAGACAGCTATTATCTGTGCTTCTGACATTCACTTGGGCATTCTCTTCTGTGAAACCGTGCTCATTATTTTTTCAGCTTTAATAATTTATCATCACCTCACTTCTTTGCTTTCCTTGCCCCTTTATCCTACCTAGATTCTTAGTGACCCATGTGTGTGTCTGGTCATTTCATAGTTAACTGTGTTATTGTTTACATTGCATGTAATCTTTTGGCTCCCCAGATCCTTAATGCCGTTGGTCCTAATCACATGTTTACAGTTGGATTAGATTGTTAAAAGGGAACCCTGCTAAGTAAGCAGGATAATATCGGAATTGCAAAATAGGCCAGAGTCAAAAGGGTAAATTGAGATGAAGTAGAGTATGAATGCGATCTACAGGCATTTATTAAGTGTGCTGTGCTGAAGTGCTGGGGGTGCAAAGAAAAACAAGAGACAGTTCTTGTCCACCAGAAATCTCACAATCTAATGGAGAGAAAAGCTAACCAAAAAAGAACCCCAAAACTGCTTACAAACAAGATGTTATTCTTCAGTCATTTGTCACGGTTGACTTTTCATGATCCCATTTGGAGTTTTCTTGGCAAAGATACTGGAGTGGTTTGCCATTTCCTTTTTCAGCTCATGACGAAATTGAGGAAAACAGGATTAAGTGATCTGTATCACACATCTAGGGTTTCAGGCTGTATTTGAACTCAGGTCTTACTGACTCCAAGCCCAGCTCTTTATCCATTGTACCACCTAGCTGCCCCACGTTAGTATATTGCTTGTTAATTGATTAAAGAGTTGAGGTAGGATTGAAGCTCAGGTTCTCTGTCTCCAAACATACAACATATATTTAGGAAAAACTGGAGATAATCAATAGAGGGGAGGGCATTAGTATTAAAATGGATCAGGAAAAGTGTCTTGTAGATGAGATTTTATCTGGTAAAGGAAGCCAGGGAAGCTTGGAAGTAGAGGAGGGAGAGAATTTCAGCTATGGGAGACAAATATTTCCTCAGTTGGGAGATGAAGGGTCTTGTTTGAGCAACAGCATAGAGACCAGACTCTCAGAGGACATGGATGAGAGTAAGGTGAAAAAAGACCATAAAGGCAGGAAAGGTCCAGATTATAGAGGGCTTTGAAAGCCTAACAGAAGGTTTTATATTTGATTCTAGGGGGTGGTCAGTAGCCACTGAAGTTTCCTGAAAGGGGATGGTGGTTGAAATGGATGTGTAATTCTTGTCTGAGACCTCTCATAAATTCTTTATAGGGGGATATACCAGCATTCTGGAAGCCTTCTTCTGGAGTTCTTAACATTACAAGGACATAAATGTATCACGTAGGATATCTTTCTGTTAATACCTACAAATTGTGATATTCTGATTTACAACCATATACCTTCAACAGAATTATATTGTTTTTAACCTAGAAGAGTTCTTGTTTTCAAGCCTAAGGTAGAGCATGACCTACCTTTAATTTTGAAACTTTGCAAGATTTTCCAAATGTAACTCACCATATTTTTCTCATTTTGTTCATTTCTGGACCCAGCTCATTTTCATATATAGTATATGGCCATCCAAACCATGTATGTATTGATGAAGCAGCTCAGTGGGACTGTATCCAACTGATTGTCATAATCTGGGCTGTAGGTATTCTTTAACCTATTGCATGTTCTTGGGTAGGCTGAAGTCTTGAGGGACTGACTGCAGGTCTCATTTAGGAAGTTCTGCAATGTTGATAAAACATGTCATTCACAAGTAAGAATCTCAAGGAAGAGATTTTATCAACTCTGTAGAATCTTTATTTCATTTATACTCTGCTGTTCTTCATGATTGGGAAACATTTTTGGCTGGCATTCATTTCCATTTGATTCCTTTGTTGATGTCTGTCCTCAGAAGATGATGGAACAAAATTATTTGTTGTCTTTTAAGGATTGTTGTAGGTATAGCATGGGAGATACTTTTTTAGAGGAGAATGTTTTATTATGGTTTTTCTTTTTAAAAAAACTTGGATTTTTTTCCCAATTGCATGTGAAAACAATTTTTTAATTCATTTCTTTTTTAAATTGACTTCCAAGTTCCCTTATCTCCATCCCCTCTCCCCTCCAGGAGGTGGTAAGCAATTTGACATAGGTTATACATGTGCAGTCCTACAAAACAGATTTCAATATTAGTCAAGCTGTAAAAGAACATAGACTAAAAATTTTTTTAAAAAAGCATAAAAAAATCCATAAAGTGAAAAATAGTATGCTTCAATCTGCATTCAGACTCCATCAATTCTTTCCCTGAAGGCGGATGAATAGCATTTTTCGTCATGAATCCTTTGGAATTGTCTTAGTTTGCTGTCGTGCTCATAATAACTCAGTCCTTCACAGCCGATCACCGTACAGTATCGCTTTTACTGTGTACAATGTTCCCTTGGTTCTGCTCACATTCTACCTTGGTTCATATACATCTTTCCAGGTTGTTCTGAAATCATCCTACTTATCATTTCTTATAGCAGAATGTTAGTCCATTACAGACATGCCATAACTTGGTCAGCTATTCTCCATTTGATGGGCAGCCCCTCAATTTCCAATTCTTTCCTGGCACAAAAAGAACTGCTGTAAATATTTTTGTATAAATAGTTTCTTTTCCCTTCTTTTAATGTCTTTGGGATACAGACCTAATAGCAACATTCGGTTCAAAGGCTATGCATAGTTTTATAGCCCTTTGGCCATATTTCCAAATGGCTCTCCAGAATGGTTGGATCAGTTCACTCCCCCAGCAGGCAGTGCATTAGTGTCCCAGTTTTCCCACATCCCCTCCAACATTTATCATCATTTTCTTTTCTGTCTTATTAGTCAATCTGATAGGTATGAAGGTATTTCTCTAATTAATAGTGATTTAGAGCATTTTTTTCATATGACCAAAAATGGCTTTGATTTCTTCATCTGAAAACTGCTTTATCTTTTAACCTCACAATCCTTTAATATAAGGGCAGAGTGGAGAGGGAGACAAGAGGCAAATGCAGAAGTCAAGATGGAGAATTCCATGTGAGGGGGAGAATGAGATGTAATGCATCCAGTCATGGAGAGAGGATAGACAGTGATTTAGGGGAATCAGATTTCTCATTATGCCGGAAAATGGAGAGACTATGAAAGAAAAGATGCTATAGTAGGAAGGGCAGTTTCTTAATAGTATAAGACTGGCAGGTGAGAGGACTGAGATAGGAGTAGTGAGTGATAACGGGGGAAGGAATTTTTTCATCTAGTCCAGAGATTCTTACCTTTTCTTTTTGGTCATGGACCTTTATGAAAATCTGGTGAAGTCTTTTGACCCCATTCTTGGAATAATTGTTTTAAATACAGAAAATAAAGTATATAGAATTCCAAATGAAACCACTTATCAAAATATTAAAAAAGCAACAGCAAATTTCAGATCCCCAAAATCTGTCTCTAGATCTCTTGAGGGTACCTGGACCCTAGGTTAAGATCCCCTGATTTAAGCATTCTTCAAAGCTCTGTAACAAGTATTTCAACAGGGCAATCCATAAAGGATAAGGAATGATTTTTCTTAATACACTTACAAATAGTCTTCTAATAGTTGTTCCATTTTTAGCCAGGCCTTGTAACAAACTGTTTTTCTTTTTGAAATTTTAATACTTAAAAATCCAGTCTAATTGCTTAAACTTCTCTTAAGAATAATTTGTTCACTGTTATCTTGTACCACTGTTACTCACTATTTTAATGAGTCATTTAAATAAGTTATGTGTTTAGTTCCAGTATCTGATCTGGTCTGCTCTTACCTTGTCATGTGATGTGCCGAGAGATTGAGCTGTGATAAATTCTCACTTGGCTATTAACCCTGCCTCTTACGTTACTGAGCAGTAGCTTAGGGGCAGGAATTCCAAACAAATCTCTTTATCTTCTCACTTCATGCCACCTACACCCAATGAATCTCATTAATTAATAAATGAACAACTATTTCAATAAGTGAAATTGCTAATCTGACCTCTTCATAATTTCCTTTCTTCACCTTTTTCGTTGCAAGTCATAGTTTTATTTTTTTAGTGCCACTGTGTATACACTATGAGAAAGTGTTTTAGTATTTTGAAAAGTTAAATCTTTTTTCTCATTTTAAGTTGTCAACTAGGACTGTTATTTTTCCTGTTCATAGTTTAGCTTTTTGTATACTGATCTTTGTTTCCCAACTTCATGTAATATCAGAAAGAATGTAAATGAAGCCACTGGAGAATATTAATGGCATAGATTATTAAGAATTTTGGTGCTACTGGCATAAGAAGAATTAGAATCTGAAAACATGGTATGAAAACTTTTATTTAGTTGCAATTTGACTTTTATGTCTTTAAGAAGGATACATAATTTTCAGTTTGTAGATGACATGGTAAATAATGGAATTTCTGGGGAGGAGGAATGAGAAGAAATAGTATTGAAGAAAAAGTTTTAAAAACCTGCCTTTTCTTTGGGCATCACCAGCCTTTCAGAATCCCAGGATCATAACTTTGGCGTTATATTATTCCATTTATCTATTTGACTGTTAAATCTGATTTTACCTCCATAAGATATGTCACACTTGACCATCTCTACCTGCTTACCTGGCCACCACCCATTAGCTTCTTGAGAGATGGGACATTTTGCCCTTTTTTGTGTCCCCTGCACTTAATTGCACAATACCTGGCAATTCACAGGCACTTAATAAATGCTGCTTGGTTGAAGAACAGAGAAAGCCAATTTGGATGAATTTCAGAAGCAGGAAGGTGCAATAATATATAATGAGGGCACAGTTAGACTTCAACAGCTAAATACATGGGAGTTTACATTTTATTCTAGGGGCAATAGAGAAACCACTGAAGTTCACTGAGTAGAGGTAAGACAAGGTTTGGGTTTAAGGAAAATTATTTGGACAGCTGTGTGGAAGAAGGACTTAAGTAGGGAGAGACTTGAGGCAGGGAAACTGAGGCTACTGCAAAAATCTAAGTGTGAGTTGATGTGGGCTTAATCCAAGATGGCAGTTGTATGAGGAGAGAGAAGGGTTCTGATGCAAGTGGTACTATGGAGGTTGAAATGGTAGATTTGGCAAATAATTAGGTGGGTTGAAAGAAAGTAAGGAGTCAAAGAAAACACTGAGCTTATGAATTTGAGGCCCTAGATAAATAGTGGCAGCTTATACATGAATTACAGAAGCTTGAAAGGGGGGTGATACTGATGGCAAGATAAAGAGTTCTGAATATTGGCTAAATAATTTCATGGAGTAATAAATTTTGGACTTTTCAGAGGTTATTGTGGGGAAAGTGTTTTGTAGACCCCAAAGTGCCTTTATAAGAATGTCAGCTATTATCTTTTATTCTTTCTAGACAACTGCCTTATTTTCTCTCTGCTTTTATCTTTATCTACCTCACCCCCTACCTGTTAGACATTTTGAAGTGTGTGTCTCCCCCTGTCCAAAGTCATTAAATCTAAAATAGAACTCTCCCCACTCCTACACCCACACCCTTTTTACAAACTTCTGATTCCCTGGAGGACACTACAAGCCAGCCTTACCATCTCCCAGATTTGTGACCTCAGAGTCACCTCACTCCCTTTCCATAGATTTGTCTGTTCTGACTCACAATATCTCTTGCATCTCTCTCTTCTCCTCTTACATGGCCACCACCTTAGTTAAGGGAGGCCTTCTTCATCTGTGCTCTGGACTATGGACAATAGCTTCCTTAGTGATCTTCCTGCCTCAGGTCTCCTCACTCCAATCCATTCTCCAAACAGCTGCCAAAATGATATTGCTCAAGTTAAATACAAAGAACTCTGTCATTTTTAAAACTCTTCTCTACCTCTTCATCTCTTTAGCCTTTGCACGCAATTTATTTCCTTTCCCACATTGTGCATGGGAGCCAAATTGAGAAATACATAGCACTTTTTCTGTAGTTGATATGCCTATCTATACGCAAGCTGTTTTCTTCTGCCTGAATGCACTTTCTCCTTACTGCTGCCCGTTAGGATACCTAATTTTCATCAAAACTCAGCTCAAGTCCTACTTTCTACAAAAATCATTGCTTTTCCTCCCAACCCCAGCTGCTGGTGCTTTGCCCCTAAAAAATTTAGCATGTAATTATTTTATACATTTGTCATTCAGTTATTAAGCATTTATTAAGCTTCTGCTATGTGCCAGGCAATGTGCCAAGTACTGGGATCTAAAGCAAAGCTAGTCAAGTAGCATCTGATTAATGGAGAAGACAATATGTAAACAATTGTATATCGACAAGTTACAGGATAAATTGGAAATTATCCAGAGGGAAGAAATTAGAATTAAAGGGGATCAGGAGACGCTTCCTGTAAAAGGTGAGATTTTAGCTGGTATATAAAGGAAGTTGGGCAGCTAAGTAGCACAGTGGATTGAACTTGAAATCATGAAGACTCATCTTCTAGAGTTCAAATCTGGCCTCAGACATCATTGTAGTATCTCCCCACCTCAAAGTAAAGGAGTCACCGGAAGGACTTAGCTGAGATGACTAAAAAACAGCAACACATAAAGGAAATCAGAGAAGCCAAGAGGTGAGGAGGAGGGAGAATTTTCTAGGTATGGGGAGACCGCAAAAATCCCTGGAGTTTGGCAGATGGAGTGTGATATTTGAGGAATATCAAGTCACTGTCACTGTGTCATAAGAGTGCATAGAGGGATGGAAATAGGAGGCATAAAAAGGTTGAGAAGGTATTGGGATACATTATGAAGGAGTTTGAATGCCAGATAGGATTTTATATTTAATTCTGTGGGGTGATGGGGAACCACTGGAGCATAGTAAGTAGGGAGGGAGAGTGATATGGTCAGCCCTTCTCATTGTAGGAAGATCACTTTGACAGCTGCGTAGAAGATGGACTGCAGTGGGGAGAAACTTATAGTAGGGAAACTAACCAGCAGGCATGAAATGATGAGGGGCCTGCATTAAAGTGCGGACAGTGTCAGAGGAGAGAAGGGAACGCATGAAATCTTAAAAAGATAAAAATCAACTGCCCTTGACAACAGATTGGAAATGAAGGCAGTGGTGGTGACACCTAGGTTATGAGCCTAGGTAACAACTGGAGGATGGATGGTGGTAGGTACTCTCAGGGCAGGACCGAGATAATGAGTTCTGTTTTGAACGTAGTGGGTTTAATTAATATGTCAGTGGGACATCAAGTTCCAGATATCTACAAGGCATTTTTGTAAGTGTGAGACTGGAGGATAGCAAAGAGGTTAGGACTGCGTAAGTTAGTTGATAATTATCTGCATAGTTGTGAATATTTGAATCCATGGAATCTCATGAAAGAGATCCCTTAGTAAAATAGTGTAGAGTGAGAAGAAGGCTTAGGCTAGGACCCTGTGAGATATCCAAGTTAGTTGTATTAGTGATAGATGAAGATCCAGCTGGTGAACCTAGATACTTGTCTCTCTTAATAATATTGAAGTTCCTTGAGGGCAGACTTTCATGTGTTACTTTGTATCCCATTATCTAATAGGTTCTTCATAAATACTTGTTGATTGTCTGATTTGTTGTTTCGAAACTGAAAAATCTTAGTATTTCTATTCTGTCCTCGTTCAGAAATATTCCCCCCCTCCCCCAATTCCTTTGATCATTTTAGTTTTCCTTTTCTAAGCCTCTCAAATAATAAAGAAGAATTGCTGATGTGTGAGTATTAAGATCTTTTCTTACTCTATGTTTCTTAGGTTTAAAAAATAACTAGTATATTCTGCTTCTTTTTTGGGAAATTCTGATAAATCTTCGATTTTATTTTATTTTGATTTTTTGAGTCAAATTTTATCTTTAGTTCACAGAGTGAACTTTTGGTTCTACTTTTCTAGTTTAATTTTATAAACAATCTGATCATATCTATTTCTCTCTTCTGCAGTATTTTAGCATATTTTCTTTTCATCCCCCCATCTAATGCTATTCAGTGATTGTTCCCCACTCCCTGACTAGAAGTCATGATTTTCAAGAAAATTACAAACACTATTGAAATACTTATTTGTACATTTTCTCAAGATATGAACAATCATACACAATCTTAGGATATATTTAAAACTATTTGTCATAGAAGAATTAGACAAATGCCATACTTTTCTCCAGAAGGTTTGTAAGTAAAAGATTGCAAAAAAAAAAAAAAAAATTTATGGAAAGGTACATTTTAAGACAGCTTTCAGTGCATTTAAATAATAAGGAGCAAGGGTCAAGATAGGGGACATAAAAGAAATTTTCTCACAAAAAAGAAGTAACCAGTAAATTTATGTTTCCTGTAATGTATAAGATTCTTCTTAAACTCCTTAACTTTATAGTTCTTTACTTCATCTTGGGTCTTCTTCCCATTATATGGAAAATATGCCATGATTTAAAATAATGAAAAAAAATAAGAAAAAAATCTGACTTTTCTCTATTTGATCATAACTTTTGATCATTTCTTTTCTCCCTGTGACCTAACAATTCTAAACCTATTCTCTAACTTAATGTTAACTTCTTATCACTTTACCTTTCAGCATTTTTTTTGGCTGTTATCCCTGCCATAACTTCGCTTTCTTTTCTTTCCAATCCTGACACCATCATTAACTCCATACTGTCCTTTATTCTGGAATATCTTGCCCCCTTGTTCTGTCGTCTCTCATCCTTCAGATCTCAGCCCTGTATTAACTCCTGTCAGTCTCCTTATCTCCTTTCTACATGCTCCTAAACCAAGCTTGAGAGAGTCATGCGACGGAACTTATTGGTTGGTTGTATTGTGGTCTCACAACAGGAAAGTAGTCATTTTTCTCTTCTGTGATTGATTGCCTGTTGTTACACTTCCATTAGAGGATATTCCAAAACTCGTATCTCTTCAGTCCTTTTATATTCCCATACATACAGTTGAGGACAACACCTCTTATTACTATTTTTAAAGAAAAGAGGTCCCTTCTCTACCCCTCCCCTTTTTTTAATCTCAAAATTCCTGTCCATCCACCCCTGCTCTTTCCTCCTCTACTACAGACTGTGGTGAAGTGACCCTTTTCCTTGCCAAAGCCTGCTCCTCTACTTGTTCCCATCTTTCCTATAGATTGCAATTGCAATCGTTATCTACTGGTTCCTTCTATCTCCTGTAAAATAATATACCCTCTCCTCAAGCTAATGCCATATATTTCTCTTATCAGCAAAAGTTCTAGCAAGGACAACCCTTTTCGAAGCATAATTTAGAGAGTATTGTTTATTGTAATTATTTCATAAGCCTTCTCTTTTTTTTTTTTTTTAGTCCCAGAAATCCTGGATAGAAAATACTTTGACCAAGAGGGAATGTGTTTATATTATACCAAGTTCAAAGGACCCTCACAGGTAAGCAAGCTATTGTTTCCTTCAATAAATTTCTAAAAATGTTTAAGCAAATTTCTGATGCTTTAGCTTATTTTGAACCACTTTTTCTCCACATAATTAATTACTTTGCGTCATCTTTCTATTTTGGAGCATCTATTGAGAGAGGAATGTTAGGTGGCAAAACAATGGTTTCTTCCTATGCTTAAACTCCATGAAGACAGAGCATTTTGCTGTAAAATGGTTATCTCCCGTAAGTCATTGAAAAGTGACTTTTCCCTGCCACCTCAAAATATGTTTATATGTCCTTATTTATTTTGTTTGGCTTAGAATTAATCCCTCCTTTAAACTGCCCTCCCTCTAATCCTTCCTGCTCCTTTCTTCCCTTGTCCCTGCTTCTCAGTTGACTGCACTGTATTTCTGTATACGTGCATATTTTTCCCTCCCTTGATGACTTCAAATGATAATGAGGTTTAGATACCAGTCACTCTTCCCTACCTTCTCTTTACTTCACTTTCCTTCCACCTCCCTGCAGTATTCCTCTTCCCTTATCTTTCTGTTTTTTTAAGATAGCAAAACAAAATCAAACCACTCTTAGGCTTTTACGTAATTAAACTCTCTCTTTTACTACCCTGAGGATGATAGGATTCAGAGGGGACCTGGATATCATCTCCCCTTATTAGAATTTAAGTAATTTATCTTTGTTCAGTCCTTTATCATTGTTCATTCCTGTTTACCTTTCATTGTTCATTCCTGTTTACCTTTCTCTGCAGTCTTATATTTGGATGTCAACTTCTCTTTAGCTCTGGTCCTTCCATTAGAAGTGCTTGAAAGTCCTCTCTTTCATTAAAGGTCTTTTTTTCCCTTGTGGAATCATTTTGATGAGTAGGCTATTCTTTCTTTAAACCTATATGAATGATTCTGACTGTGGCGCCTCAGTCTTTTTTGTACAATTTTTTTTCTTTTTTTTTACATGGCAACTCTGGATTTTGACTACAATGTTCCTGGGACCATTTGTAATAATTGGTAGATTCTTTCTATTTCCACTCCATTCCTTATTCTAAGAGATTTGCTCAGTTTTAAGATTTCTTGTAATACAACGTTTAGAACCTTTTTGGCCATTGCTTTCAGGTAATACAATGTTTTAAATTTCTTCTCTCATTCTACTTCCCCAGTTAGTTTTTACTGTGAGAGATACCTCACCTTTTCTTCTCTTTTTTTCAGTCTTTTGACTTTTTTAATATTTCTTGTTGCTTCATGGAGTCATTGGTTTCTGTTTGGGAGAAGGTTTTGTACCTCTTGCACCACGCTGTTCATTCCCTTTCCAGTTCTTTGTTTCATAGCTCTCGTTTCTTTAACAATTGCACTCTAATTTCATTTATGAAAACATCTTAAATTCTTGCTTCATTGATCTTGTTTCTTCACAATTCTAGAAATTATATTTGAATTTGTACCAAAGTTGGGTTGTTTTTTCTTTAGAAATATTTTGGAGTCATTCTTTACTTTTGAATTTGTGTCCTGAGCATTCCTGTCACCGTGATAGTAAGATAATATCCCAGAAAGATGGAATTTTTGTTGTTTGCTTATTCTTCCAGCCCATCTCCTGACTTTGAACTTGATGTTATGGCTGGTGTCTGACCTGAGTTCCTATTCCAGGATCTTACTGCTACTGTTTTCTTATAAACGTGATCCTCCTTAGCCCTGGACCTCAGCTGCCACATTTGAATGTGTGATCAGGGACTGTGAATGACAAAGATGTCAATGGGTACCTGTTCACACTCCCTGAAATATCCCAATTTGGGTCTGGCACCTTCTCTTCCCCTACTACATAGTATCTGTCTAGGTACTGAGTCCTACGTGCTTGGTATTCCTGTCTAGAACACCTACCCTCCGCCCCCTGGTGTCCACAGTCCTCTCTGACTTTTCTTGGTTTTCCTCATCAGGATTCAGTCTGGCACGTTTTTTGGATTTGTTTAGAGGAATTTTGTGGAGTAGCTCACTGGACTGCTTCCTCCTTCTCTGCAGTCTTGACTTTCTGACCTTCATTAGAAGTTTTTCAGTCACAGTTAGATATTTCAGTAGTAAGAGATTAAAGAACAATTATTTTCTTTTTGTTGAGAAAGGATACACAGAAGAGGTAAAATATGAAAAGTGGCTAAAGTGAGGAAAGTATCATGCATGGATTGAGGAGTGGGAGGAGAAATTTAATAGTTTTCAAAAGAATGATGAAGACTGAAACTGAGTTGTTCTTTGTATAAAAGTAATGATGTTATGTCTTTCAGCAATTCTCTGAGACAGTGAAGTCAAATTCAAATAGAGAAGATTCCCTGTAGACTGCATATTGACTTAAAAAGGACCAATTAGCTGTATTTGTTGTATTTTTATTTAGTTAAATATTTCTCAATTATATTTTGTTTCTGGCCTCTTCATTAGTTTGACACCTCTGCTCTAAGGCATTGGAATAATAAAATTTTATTTCTGTGAAAACCGAATGATTACTCAAAGCTCCTTATATCTTTGACTTATTTCTTAGATAGTAGGATCTTACTGGTCATACATACCCTGTAAATATACATGCAAATAGTCCTCTTCAGAATGCGCGTAAACTTTTCCTGTGTTTGTAAAGTCACGTAACAACTCATATTCAGTGAATCCCTAAGTTATTGCTTTGGTTGGTGTTGTCTAGGGCTTTACTGCAGCCTCTTCTCTACCCCAGACGGACTGATTATTTAAGCTGCGTAAGTGTTATTCTTGTTGTGGGTAGTAGCCAGTAGACTTTTCTTTGATTCTGTTAGCCTTAGTAATGAGCTTCTGGAAACAGAGTTGGTTTACATTTCACTTCAAGTTTGACAAAGCTGTCCGAACCAAACAGTTGTTAAAGAAACCTTAAGTTGTGCCAATTTTTAAATAAAATACATTATGATACTATCCATAGTTATAAAACACGATTACCTAAAAAAAGGATTGTCATGTTACTTTGAAAAGCAAGTCCCTTTAGTTGATCAAAAATAGAATAAGATGGGATGGTTTAACATAAAGAAAACTGTTAACGTAATTGATTACGTCAGTTGCGGAAATCATGATTAAATACAGGAAAAGCTTTTGATGAACTATAATGTTTCTTCCTATTTAAAAAAAGGAAACAGTGAAAAGCATAGGTATAAAAGGATTTTTGCTTATAATGAAAAGAAGCATCTACCTAAAACCATCAGTAAGCATTATTTGTAATGGAGATGAGCTGGAAACCTTCCCAGCAAGACCAGGAGTGAAGCAAGGATGTCCATCATCACCAGTGTCATTCAGTATTGTATTAGAAGTGCTAGCAATAGGAGAAGGAAAAGAAATTGAAAGAATCAGAGTGGCCAGTGAGGTAATAAAGTTATTCCTAACTGTAGACTGCATAAATGCCTGGGAATGTACCTGCCAGGAGAAACCCAGGAACTACCTGAGCATAACTATCATTTGATACAAATTTTGATACAAAAAAAGTCAGACTTAAATAATTGGGGAAATATTAACTTTTCATAGGTGAGCAGAGCCAGTATAATAACAATGACAGTTCTCCCTAAACTAATCAGCTTATTCAATGCTAGCCCAATAAATTACCAAAAAATTATTTTATTGAGTGTGAAGAAATAATGACGATGTATTTGGAAGAACAAAGAGCAAGAATATCAAAGGAATTAATGGGAAAAAATGTAAAGGCAAGAGGTTTTGCAGAACCACAACTGTATTGTAAGGCAGTAATTATCAAAGTTATCTGGTACCGGCTAAGAAGAAAGGGGGATCAGTGGAACAGAGTAGACATAATACACAGTATCAAATGATTATAGTAACCTTGTATTTGACAGGTGTAGATTTAAGCTTTTAGGATAAGAATTCGCCATTTGATGAAAATTATTGGAAAAACTAGAAAGCAGGCTGGCAGAAATTGGAGTATAGACCAATCTCTTACCCAGTTTACCAAGCTAAGGTCATAGTGGACACATGACCTAAATATAAAGGGAGAATAGCATGATTAAATTAGAAGAACACACATCATGTTACCCATCAGACTCATGGATAGGAGAAAAATTTATGAATAAAGAAGACAGAGAGTGTTGTGAGATGTAAAATAGATAATTTTGTTTAAATTAAATTTAGAAGTTTTAGTATAAGTAAAACCAATGTAATCTGAATTACAAGGAAAGCAGAAAAAAACTGAAGGGGCAATTTATAAACAGTTTCTTGGACAAAGTGAGAGAGAGATAACATTGTCAAATTTATAAGAATGAGTCATTCCTCAATTGACCCAAGTGGTCAAAGGAATACAAACAGGAAGTTTTTGGAAGAAGAAATCAAAGCTATATATAGTCATGTGAAAAAATGCTCTAAATATTGATTAGAGAAGTACAAATTAAAACAATTTTTGAGATACCTCTCACACCTGTCACATTGACTAAGATAATAGAAGGGGAAAATAACCAATGTTTGAGGGGATACGGAAAAACTGGCACCTCAGAACCCTGTGGAACTGTGAACTGATCCAACCATTTTGGAGAGCAATATGGAATTATGCCCAAAGAGCTATAAAACTGTGTATATCTTTTGACCCAGGAAAACCACTATTAGTTTTGTTTCCCAAGGTTATCAGGGAAAAAGGAAAAAGCTTATATATTTTAGAATATTTATAGTAGCTTTCTTGGTGGTGGCAAAGAACTAGATATTGAGGGGGTACCCATCGATGAGGGAGAGGCTAAACAAATTGCAGTATGTAATTGTGATTGCTATAAGAAATGATGAGCTGGTTGATTTTAGAAAGGGATGAAATATTGATGAGTAAAATGAGCAGAACCATGAGAACTTCATATAAAGTTGTAGCAATGTTATCCCCAGACAGACCTGCACAACATAGGGTCGGCCCATGGGCTGCTTGTGGCCCACCAAAGGATTTTGGATGGCCTGCAGAAACTGCACGTGAGCAACCAACCATCACCAGTCTGCCTCCAATCTAGCCTATCTCCAGCATTAAGAAGTTTAGCTCATTTTAATTTTGGCCCCTACCTGCTACAAAGTTGTGTAGGTCCGTTGTAAGAACAACTGTGAATGACAAGGTTTTTTGAGTGTCATAAATAATCAAATCAACTACAAAGGACCTATCCTCCAGAGAAAGAATGGATAAATAGAGCTACGTGTCGTGTGGTTACTCACACACATGTGTGAGAGAGCGTAATTTACCTGACGTGGGATGGGGAAGGAGATAGTTCAGAATTAAATGTAACCTCCCAAAAATTAAATTGCAAAAACATTTTAGAAATAGAGTGAGATTTATATTCAGCTTTGAATTAAGAGGCCAGTTGTGCAGCTCAGTTTACACCCTGTTAGAAGTGGAGCCAAATAGAACCTTTCTCTTGACTTTATGTGGAGAGTTACACGTAAATAATTTTAATCCTTGTTTAAAATGAACTGTATTCATTTGTTTTACAGATGCCTTCCAGGATGTCAGATTTGTCAGCAGCTTGTCAGGTAATTTAGGCTGTATCCTAGATGAATGTTATAATTTCATTATTTATTTCAGAGGCATTTGAGCAGGTGAGTGCCCTGAAAAGTGGAAATTCAGATACTTTTTAGGGTTAGAACAATTTTAGCAAACTCAGAATTGACCAATTTTCATATAACTAAAAGCTTTATAGAAATGTTTTACAAAGTCTACTATTGTCCTCCAGTTTCTTAAAAGTTGATATATTTAACTTTTTAAAAATCTTTACTTGTATGAGATTGACACAGTGTGGGTGTCATGATGGGTATAGGACTTTTGAATAAGTTTCTCTATTTATTTTAACATAATATCTATGTAAGTCATTTAATTTCTCTATCCCAGGTTCCCAAAATGGGCAATACCATCCACTGGGGGGCACTAGAATGATCCAGGGGGTGGTAGTAGCTGAGGGTACAATAAGAGGGTAGTGGAAGAATAAGAAGAAAGAGAAGAAAATTTTGAAAAACCATTCATACATGTTTCATCTGTTGTGTGACTGAGTTAGAGTTGTAATGACTACATTATTTTCTAAATAAACACACAAAATACACATTGTTATCTATCAGTGGTTAAGTCTGCCAGCAGGTCATAACAGGCAAGTATTGGCAGGTGAGCATAGGTGTGTCACACATTGTCAGGAAGTCCAGCATGCGTGAGCAGGAATATGTGTATGTAATGACTTGTTTATAGTATGATCCTATATGTCACATGATGCAATATTGCATCATCCAAATTTCAATTCAGGAGAAAGCCCACAAATTTACAATAAATTACTAGTTTAAGATGTATCATTTAAAAAAATTAGGTAGTTTTAAAGTGATGCAAATTAAAAAAAAAAAACATGATGAAAGGGTTAAAGAGAGTAGATTTCCAGGGGAGCACTGAGTAATTTTTCTTTTAAAGGAGACGGTAGGCCAAATAAGTTTGGGAACTTCTGCTCTAGATGATTTTCCATCCAGTATTCCTTCTTGTTTTGACATTCTTTGATTCTATTATGTTTAAGGCTTTAAGAAAATAGGAAAGGAAATACTCTTTGTTCTCCTAATGGGGAATACAAATAAATGTAATATAATTTGAGGAAAAAAGTCAAACCCTAAAATTTGGAGCCGTGAGGGACTTTACAGATGAGAGTTCAGAGTTATCAATGAGGATTGCATCTCAGTCATGACGTACGAGTTGTGCAAATGCCTGATGTGTTGTAGTCAGGTGTACGTTATATACATGGGAACACTGTCAAGTAAGATTTGGTAGTTGATTTTGATCCAGAATGTGTATGGTTTCATATGTAAAGCTGAAGGTTTTTGGTTGATGGATTGGAGAGTGGAGACACTAGAAGCACAAATGCCTATTAGGAATCTAATTATATAGGGAAGATCTGATAAAAGCTTGAATTAGGGTGATCATCCTTTGGTTAGATTGAAGGGGATTGATGAAAGAGGACAGAAAATTGACAGGCTTTGGCATATGATTGAGTATAGAAACTAGGGAAGAGAGAAGAATATGCAGTGAATCTTAGGTTATAATTCTGAGTTATTGGGAAGCATGGTGATGTCCCCAGCAGAAAAAAGCGATGTTTAGAAATACTTACTTTTTAAGGAAGATAAAGTTTATTTTAAACGTACTAAGTTTAAGTACTTTTGAGAATTCACAAAATAGCAGGGATAGTGATCTGCCAAGAGACAGAGTAATGGTGTGCTGAGGGTTTTGAGTGTTCACTATGGAGATTATGATAGCAAGTCAATCAGGAAAGAAAAAAAGAATTTCTTTGTAACAGAAACCAGTTGAGTTTAATTTCAAGTGGATCCATTTTCCCTCAAGCACAGTTGCTTAAATCAGCTTTGGAGCATAAGTGGGGAAAGTAGATTAAAGAATTCACCTCAGTTGCAGATTGCAAGGCTGATGAAGACTTTGAAGGGAAGTGAAGTCAGAGTTGTGGTGACCTGGAGGAACTGGGAGTGATGGAGAAAGTAGGAATCATGTTGAGGATGAAGGACTCATTTCAAGAGGAATCAAATAGACAGCATTATGGAAGAACTAGAGTTTTTGTTCCGAGAGAAATTTCAGAGTTTAGATGTATGGCCATCGCATAGTTTGGGGTGATGATAGTGTGTGCTTTCTAGGGATTGAAGTAAAGTTGTGATGTAGGATATGGGAACTGAGGTTGATGAACTCGGAAGCCATGTGTTACAAGAATTTCTTGTTGCTTTTTCCCTTTTTAGTTTCCCATACAATGGAAAATAAATCAGGATCAGATATCCTGTTTTCCTCACACAAATCGATCTCAACAACAAACTATTACTTTCCCTACCTTTAGGTGGTTGAAAATTGATAATTGGTTCTAGCATAAGTTTAAGTGATTTAAAAATCACTGTGCACTCATGTAAATTAGAATTTTTTCAACCCCCTCAGGCTGTTTGTTTTTAATCTTCCAAGACTTGGTCTACTTTTTTTTAAAGAGATTTCTGAATTAAGAACATTTATCAGTTACTGAAAAGATATAGTATCTTGAAAATACATTGGTAGTTTTTCTTTAAAAGTGTTCTGAGATTAAAAGATTACATTTTTCATTATTTTTAGCCCAATATTTATTTATATGTTTTAGTGAATTCCTGTGAAATAGAAGGGAACGTGTTGTTAAGTTGAATTTCCTTTAGATAATGCTGCTTAAAAAATAATTTCCTTTTTCCAAAGGTGCTTCTGCGGTCGCTTGGTCAGGCAACATGCTTGTTTCACTGCAAGTCTTGCTATGAAGTACTCAGATGTGAAATTGGGTGAACATTTAAATCAAGAGATAGAAGAGTGGTCAGTGGAGAAACACACGGAACAGAGCCCCACTGATTCTTATGGTGTCATTAATTTTCAAGGGGGTTCTCATTCCTATAGAGCTAAGGTATGTACCATATATTTTTCTCCCATTTTGTTAATAATTACATGAAATAGTTAAAGGGCAGAATACCCTGGCCAGGGAAATCTTATTATTTAGTCATAGTAGTGTAATGATTATCCAATTGAACAATAATTTTTTTTAACCATTTTCTATATACAGAGGCCTGTAGGAGGAAGTAGATGAAATTCAGAAATAATTGTGATATTACATAGCAACAAAATATAATCTTTTTGTATTATAAAACCTAGGTTCTTATGAAAAGTATAAACATTGGCCATTTCAAGTTTACCTAGAACTTGTTTGGGAGGGAGAGAGAGGTATAATACTTTTTAAACAATTCCAATTATAAAACATTTCTGAGTAGATTCTTTGTTTATGTTTAATTCTTTTCAATTTAGTGGTGTTTGAAATTAGTAGACAGTACTGTTTAGGACTATTTTGTTATGTTAGCAATTTCAATTCTAATAGGCTTGGATTTATGTTAAAAACAATTTTAAAACTATTTTGCAACAATTTTTTGGTGTGATGTGTCCCCCCATTTTATTCATAATGATAAATAAAATGTCTTTCAAGGAGTTAGAGGTGGCATGGGTCTGACTTCATACCACATCTTCTCCTATGTCATCTTTCCCCAGAATTACTTGTACAATTTCTAAGTGTAATCTTGATTAAGAGAATAACACAGGTCACAAAGATACAAGAAACAGTGATGGACCAAAAATATTTAACTAATTATTTTTTAAATAAGGTAATATTTTCTTTTTACATTTGTAAATTTAGTATCTTGATTGGTTTTTAGCACATGCTAGTTCGTAGTTATGTGAATATTTTAGATTGTTTTAAAGTAAAACAAAGTACTACTTCCCACTTTTTTTTAAAAAGTTGTCCTTTTAAATTGTGGAATGATGTGCTATACATACCTCAACATCGATTGTTTTATCTTCTTGTATTCTTTAGTATGTGAGACTGTCGTATGACACCAAACCTGAAATCATTCTCCAGCTTATGCTGAAAGAATGGCAAATGGAACTGCCCAAACTTGTTATTTCTGTACATGGCGGGATGCAGAAATTTGAACTTCATCCACGAATCAAGCAGTTGCTTGGTAAAGGTCTTATTAAAGCTGCAGTAACAACCGGAGCCTGGATTCTAACTGGAGGAGTGAACACGGGTTTGTGTTGGGTTTCGTAAAACTTTAAGCTTTTAATGCATAGTTTTATATTAAATAGGATATTAAACTTGGCATGTTATATAAGCTGTGCTGCTTGTATATGTGTCTAGTCTTCAAAGTTAAGATAACATTTTTGTAAATTTACAACTATAATTGGCATATTAAAATAAAAGGGCTTGGTCTCGATCCAGACGTTCAAAATAGTAATTCATTCCTTTTCCTGAGATGATAGGAGAAAATCTGAGAATACTTCTAGTTACAGATAAATTGGTGAAATATTGTTGTTGCTGTTCCAATATCATTACAATTGGCAAAAGCTTAATTTCTAGCATCTCTTTTATGTGAATAACTTCCGTTTAGCCTTTCCAAAACTTTCCCAAGCCATATCTTGTTACAGTCTCATAATAATTCTATGATGGGTAGGGAAATTTTCCTCATTTTATTGATGAGGAAGTTAAGGCACTTAACTTTCTTGTCCAGAATTATATAGTTAAGTTGGGACTGGAATTCAGGCCAACTGCTTTCCACCAGACACAATTCTAGTTAAATTATATATGTTTTATGGACCTAATCTGTAAATCTGTCCATTTATAAATTGATATACCTCTTTTCTTTTTTAAAGAATCAACCCAAATTGGATACTGAGTGAATATATGGGTGAAGGTTGATGGAGTAGAAGATGAGCCTGGATGACTAAGAGTTAAAGCCAGAGTGACTTCCCCTTTGGAGGGGAAGATGATGAGTTGAGGTGTCAGCAAGATATCTAGGTGATATCAAATCGATATCAGCATTTCTTTGAACAGGCAGATTTCTACTTGATATACTGCATTCTGATGTACAGGCTTCCATATGGGTTACATCGTAATAGAGTCTTAATAATTCTAACCAACTTTTCATTCTTGGTTGGATTCCCTTAATGTCATTCTATTCCCAAGCTTTCACCAATTAAACACGCTCAGTGGACAAAGAAAAATAATTTATTTTGGTATCCCAAGTAAAGTAAAAGTGGGAAAGTAAATTCACTATAAATGTGACCTAATACAAAAATAAAAGCAAATTATTTTTGATTAAAAATATTTTCCATTACCCCTTCATTATTTTTTAAAAATTAGTTGTATTGATTCCTATTTTCCCTTTATTATTAAAAATTTTTAGAGTACACAAATTGAAAACATATAGAGATGAAAATCTTTGCATACATAAGGTGAGATTATAGAATGATACAGCTCTTTCCTTTTAGAGCTTGGCAGTTTACAAATCAACAGGCATAAAGAGGGAAGCATCAGATTTAAACATAGTTAAGTGGACCATTCTATAAATTACTTAACAATCTGAAGAATGTGGAAAAAAATCCATATTTATTACAAACTAGGTCACTGGGGTAATCAGTTTTACTTGCCTCTTGTGTACTCTAGCAGGCCACTTAGTCTATTCAAAAGAAAATTGATAAGTCTGGGTTTGAGTCTCTGTGAGTTTTCTGGTGTGTAACTCTGGGCAAACCACAACCTCTCTGAGCTTTTTGCTTTTTTTTTTTTTTTAAATAGGGTTAATGATATTTGCACCAACTACGTAGGTTTTGTAGTGAGGAAAGTATTTTGTGAATTCTAATGTCACATTTACATATATATACACACCTGTGTGTATGTGTAATTTTATTTATTAATATCTTAAATTAGGACCTATGGAACTTTGAACATATAGAATGTTAATAATATATAGTAATCTTTTAAAAATAAAATCTTGTGTGCATAGGTGTGGCAAAACATGTTGGTGATGCCCTCAAAGAACATGCTTCTAGATCATCTCGAAAGATTTGCACTATTGGAATAGCGCCATGGGGAGTTATTGAAAACAGGAATGATCTTGTTGGAAGAGATGTAAGAAGAAATTTTATTATTTGCCTTTTGCAGATTTGTAATAATAAGTTGTTTATTGGTAATAGTATGAGAAAAAACTCAGTGTTTCGTTGATGTACACTAAATAAGAATCTTGTGACTTATTTGGAATTAATTAACTTCAGTTAAACAAGAATTTACTAGTCAATAAATACATGCTAGGGACACCCTTTTCTCAAAAAAAAAAGGGGGGGGGCAAAAAAGAAAGATGATCCCTGATCTCAAGGAGCATACAATCTAATGGAGAAGCTGGGGAGGTGGGAGTGGACAGAAAGAGCAGGAAGGTACCTGATGTGGGGGTGTGATGGAGAAATCAGGGGTTTCCCAAAGTAGTACAGCCAGATAGGAAATGAGAAAGGAGCAGAAGAATATGTGATTATTAAAAGGTTATGTGTTTAAAAATTTCTGAGTTTCACAGCTTCTACTTGATGCCTACAAAAACTAGCAGAAGTTCATTTTTGGCATTAAAGTTCTCTGCAGCATTATTAAATTATCACTGTTTATTCATTTATCAGCAGATATTTTTCATTTCTCCCTCTTCTGAAAGTAACAGGGGAATACATAAATTGGGAGAAAGAATCTGACGTTAAGTGCTCCTTACTGTGTTTCCGTCATCATTGTTGAAAAATCAATTGCTTGTATCTACCTCACAGGGTGATTGTGAGGAGCAAATGAGGTGACAAATGTGTAATACTCTGTAGACTTTAATGCCAGCCACTTGGTCATCTTAGAGCAAGGTAAATGCCAGACAATACCAATCATGAGTCCTCCAGTGTTCACATTATTTGAATTTACGCTGAATATTTCCATTGGGGTGAATCCAATTTGTGTGTTTAATATAATTATAACTTTGAATAGTGTGAATTTGAATACATGTCACCACTTCAGGGGATTTATTATTCCCACTAATCAGAGCTCAGCAGTATTTAGATTTATTGTTTTCTTTATATTTGAGTATTTCAGTAGGTCTCATGGGTATGGGATTGCCTCATATTGGTGTAGAATACAACTTAACCAAGTTTTTAAATTCTCTGCTTTTCTGTGCAATCCCAAATGGCCTCCACAGATGGCTATTAATATGCATATATTATCTGACTCAATGCTGTTTTCCAAAGAACTTTTAAAATTACAAACATTTAAATTTTATTTTAAATAAAACTTAAGAGAAAAATTTTCATCAGGCAGATGGGACAGCAGGTAGCTTATGGTATATAGTATATAGAGTATGATATATATTATATAATAGTATATAGAAAATTTGAATAGTATATAGAATACTAGTATATAGTATATACTCAATAATAGTATGTAGAAAAATTGAAACAACAGGCAATATTTCAAGAAACACTGCATTGTGTCAGAGATACATAGGAGATGAGACATAATCCTTGTATCTAGTATGAGGATGAGACTACACAGATAAAATAATATACAGTATTATGAGAGAGAAGTGGCATTTGTGTTAAACTTTAAAAGATAGGTAGAAATTATACAGGTTACCAGGTTGAGAGGTGGGGATAGGGTGAGAGTAGAAGAAAATACTTCTGGAGCACTATGTTATTTGTCTAGATTGGAAAGGGACAAGGTGATCCTAGATTATAAGAAAACCTTCTTGATTAGAGTCCATGGACTTTGAATTACATCTAGTTTTCATTTAATGGCGTATAGATTAAACTCCTCAATTTTACAGATGAGGAAATTGTGTCCTGTACAAGAAAAAGTGTCACAGAAATAATAAGTGACTGAGAAAGTATTTGAACTCAGGACCTCTAATGAGTAATAGATGGTCTTTTAAACTACTGGGTTTTGACTAGAATAATGCTATAACCAGGTAATCTAAGGAAACAGTCTGGAGTGTGGAATATCTTATCCAGCCATCCAGATTACTAATAAAGCCCTTTACTAAGGTGATAGCAATGTAAGTAGAGAAGAGGAATGGATACTAGAGTTGTTTTAATGGAGAAATTTTTAAAAACCTAGTTAGTAGATAAATCTTGCCTGGGGGAAAATATATAAAGACAAGAATGGGAGAAGGTAGGAGATAAAAACTTAAAGTCATTTAATTTATGGGATCAATAGGATAACATTGAACCAACAAAAGAGACACAGAAGAAGTAGTCAGAACAGGTTAATTGGGAATAGAAAAGAGCTAAGTTTCCGAAGCCAAAAGAGGAGAGAGCCCCAGGAAGGGCTGGCTGCATCAGTGTTAAATGCTCTGAAGACGTCTCAAGGAGTTTGAGGCCTGAAAAATCTCAGTTGAGTTTTGTGATTAGGAGAACATCATCAAATTTTGAGGATTTATAGAGACTAGATGAATGTAACATTAAATGACAGACTGTTAAGTTAAACTGAGAATTAAAATACTTTGAGCTTTCTGCAATATACAATCGTTTATACTATAGACTACATTTTTCCTTTCAGTGCTATTATTTCTTAAACCCTTGGGGACTTTTCTCTACTTTAAATGTGTAAATATTTGCAGTCTAACAGTATAAGTCCTTGTAAACACCCCACCGCAGTTGTTACTGAGGTTGAACTGCTAAGTATGACAATAAATATGGGAAAAAAAGGATAGCTTGAAAGTCAAGTTGAGCTCAATATTTTTAAGTTTTTTTCTTCCATATTGTGGTTATTTGTCCTAGATTTTTTAATTCATATTTATGCAATATTTATACTTAGTTACAAGGAGAGCTTCAAGAACAGAAAAAAAGCAAATTAAATTTTTGACCTAGTATTTCTTTTGTGTTTTGTATCATCTTTAGGTGGTTGCCCCTTATCAAACTTTATTGAACCCTTTGAGTAAATTGAATGTTTTGAATAATCTCCATTCCCATTTCATATTGGTGGATAATGGCACCGTTGGAAAGTATGGTGCAGAAGTGAGATTGAGACGAGAACTGGAGAAAACTATCAATCAACAAAGAATTCATGCTAGTAAGTCAGTTGTAATTTATAGAGATCATTCCTTGCAATATCAGATGTTAGTAGCCCAACCACTCAAATTGCTTAGAGAATTTTATCTACTTGTACTTGGAATATATCTGAAAATATTATGGATATCAGTAGAAAAGGATTTATTCAAGCATTCGTTTTAAATATGTTAATATGAGGATATATATTTAAATTTATACATCATTATTCAGAAACAAATTATAAATATATAGAAAACAGAAAATGTGTATCGTATTTGCTATTGGTTTTGCTCTCCCTTTTGTGACAGAATATAGTTGAATTATTAGCTTCAGTTTGATAATTGAACTTTGTTTTTGTTTTTAATTTTTACGAAAGGAATTGGTCAGGGTGTTCCTGTGGTGGCTCTCATTTTTGAAGGTGGGCCCAATGTTATCCTTACAGTATTGGAATATCTTCAAGAAAGTCCACCTGTCCCAGTGGTGGTTTGTGAAGGTACAGGTCGAGCTGCAGACATACTGGCTCATGTTCATAAACAAACAGAAGAAGGCGGGTAAGAAAAGCTTTTGGGGGTGGAGAGAGGTGGCATTAGTTTAAGAATTTATGGGAAGATTTTTTTTAAAAGAGAAATTGGATTAATTTTTGTGTTGTTAAAAATTTTAAAACATGAATGCTTTTGGGGGTACTGTTACATCACAATATATGTTCATTTTTCAGAATATTAGAAGATAGTGTCAACTTGTATCTTTCAAAAATGTTTACAGATTTAGTAGAGGAAAGTCACTCAACTCAATTATTACTCATAACTTGAAGTATGTGATTCTTTCCCCTGATCACCCTAGACAGATATTCAACCAGTTTGTAAAATAAAATGTTAGTATAGCATCTGAAAATGTGTTTTGAATGATTTTTGACTGTGTGCCACCCTAAAGCACATGGCTACATAGAGAATTTAGTAGTTACTGAAATCCTTGGCCATCTTTGTTTTAGAAATCTTCCTGATGCAGCAGAACCTGACATCATTTCAACCATCAAAAAGACATTCAATTTTGGCCAGAGTGAGGCTGTTCACTTATTTCAGACATTGATGGAATGCATGAAAAAGAAAGAACTCGTAAGTGGATTTCGGCAGAGAAAGCTTTTTATTTCCATTAAAACTCATTCTGAATCAGGGGCATAATAATTTACAAAATGAGAGCTCTAACTTCTGATCGTGGCATTTAGTTGGATCTGTGATTTCATCCATGTTACTACAGCTCTACTGATCACAATCCCTCCTCCCCCTTCTAGCTTACATGTCTTTCTGTAAATTCTCCATGGGACACTGATCCAAGTCCCTAGAAGCAATCCTTTGTTATTTAATTAATTGATTGATTTTTACTGACTTGGGAGTACCAGTGTATCGCTCAGCCTGTTTAACTTTCTTGTGTCTTACAGTAAGTACATAATCAGTCCCCCTCCTTTACTGCTAGTATATTTCCTAGAGGAATTCTCTCCATTTCTTATAAAAAAGTCATTTTGGATGTTACTTGTAATTTCGTTCTTCTTAAATCAAAGTATGAGTCCATGATGATAGATATCTGTCTTCAAGTCAGGAAGACCTGAGTTGAAGTTTTATTTCTGACACAAAACTGACTCTAATATTGGGTAAATCACTTAACATCTCAGTGATCCAGGCAACTCTCTAAGAGCATAAGTGACAGAGCAAGTGCTAGTCTATGTTGATAGGTGCCATGTCATTAGCAGGAGGCTCCTGTGACAATTAAGTTCCAAGTCTGGGTCCCTTTCCTTTCTTCTTCCTTCCCTCCCTAGCAGTTCACAAACCCTGTCCCCACAAAGTACAGCTTTAATCACTGAAAGTTTTAATGTAATTTTGTCAAATATAGCCCAACTCAGTCATTTTATTTCTTTTCATTTCTGGTTGCAACTTGTTTTTGTGTCACACCCATTCAAGCTTTGTATCCACCTGTCTGTATCTGTCTTTCTGTCTAAATTATAGATAGATAGACATAGGAGCTCTAAACACAGTGAGCTGCCTATCCTTGAAGCATGTCATAATCTGATCAAAGTGCATTTTTCATCCAGACCAGGCCATCTTTTTCAATTGACCATGGATCTCATTAAAAAAATAGTGTACTCTTTGGGCTTCGGTGCAATCATCAATTTTATCTATGAACAAGAATATCTAAAGAATCTTGTCATAAGGAGTCCTTATATTTGATGTTTGTGTAGAACAGCCTCCATGACACTGTTGAATCCTTTATTTAAACAAACTTAGCGGCATTTTAAAAATCTATAAACAGAAATAGAAACATCTCATTATCTTTATCTCTTTTCCTTGTGAGATATGTCAAGATAGGGTCCATGCAAAATCCATTCTCAGAGAAACCAAGCCTTTACTACCTCTTGCCTGAACTATTTCAGGGATCTTTATATTGGACTCCTGCCCTCAAATCTTTTCCTTTTCTAATCCTTTAATTCTCCACATTGTTGCCAAAGTGAATTTCCTAAAGTATTCCCCTGTCATGTTCTCCTTAATAAACTCCACTGTTTCCTGTTACCCCTAGAATCAGATATAAACTCCTCTGTTTGTCATTTAAAACTCTTTATATCCTCTTTCTGTCCTTTACAATGTTTTGATAAAGTATTCCTTCCATCCTCCATAGACCAGCCAACTTGTCTACTTAGTGTTTTTCACATATAATTCTTTATCTCCTTTCCCTATGTCTTTCCACTTTTTGTCCTACTTGCCTATAATGCTCTCCCTCAATACCCCCAACTTCTAGATTGTGTTTTACTCTAAGACTTAACTAAAACATCACTTCCTCCAAGAAGTCTTGCTCTATCCCTATAGCTTCTGGTGCCTTCCCCTCAAGCTACCTTTCCTTTACTCTTTACTTAACCTTGTTTGCACTGAGTGTGTATGTGTGTGTACATGTGCACATAGGGAAGGGGCCTGCCCCATGAAAATGTCAGCTCCTTGAGGATAAGGACTCAGATCTCAGTACA
This sequence comes from Potorous gilbertii, assembly GCA_028658325.1. Taxonomy (NCBI): domain Eukaryota; kingdom Metazoa; phylum Chordata; class Mammalia; order Diprotodontia; family Potoroidae; genus Potorous; species Potorous gilbertii. The sequence goes on from CM053774.1 coordinate 1,981,889, forward strand.
GCGCCTGAGACGTGATAGGGCCTTAATAAATAAATGCTTGTTGACTAACAGACCTGAGATCATAATGACTGTTATAACAAAGATAGACATCTTTGTTTAAATATTATCTGTAGGCTTTTCCATTCTTTGGAATCTTACTCTTCTGAGTTTTTTTTAAAATTCATTTTGAATTTAAATACAAAAAGACCAAAAAAAAAAGCCCAAAACATTTCCATGTACACAGCACAAATATAAAGAGAAGATTTAGTATAAAACCATGAATTCCCATTTCATAATAAATACTACAAAGCTACCCTGTTTTCCTGTGCTTTCTTCTTAGTTTTCTTTCGTTCTCTGCTGCTTACTTTTTTTCCTCCCTCTGTCCTCACTTCATCCTAGAGAAAGCTACCATTAAATACAAATAGGTGTATATGTGTAAAACCATACTATGCATACTCCTATTTATCAGTTTTTTCTTCCTAGGTCCATTAGAATTGATTTGAGTATTTATAATATTCAAATTGTTCTTAGAATAGTACTGTTGTTACTATTTACAAAGTTCTCCTGGTTCTGCTCATTTGACTCTTTATTTATGCAAGTCTTTCTAAAATCATGCAGTTCCTCATTTCTTATAGCACAGTAGTATTCTGTCACAATTTTATAACACAGCTTGTGTAGCCATTCTCCAGTTGACGGGTATCCCCTCAGTTTCCAGTTCTTTGCCACCACAAAAAGAGCTACTATAAATATTTTAGAACATATAAGATCTTTTCCTTTTTCCCTGATCACCTTGGGAAACAAACCTAAAAGTGGTATTGCTGAGTGAAAGTTTTGAAACTCTTCAGGCACAATTCCATATTGTTCTCCAGAATGATTGGACCAGTTCACAGTTCCACCCGCAGTGTATTAATATCCCAGTTTTTCCACATCTCCTCCAATATTTGTCATCTTCATTTTCTGTCCTTTTAGCTAATCTGATAGGTATGAGGTATCTCAAAGTTGCTTTAATTAGCATTTCTCTAATCAGTGATTTAGAGCATTTTTTCATGTGACTGTATATATAGTTTTCATTTCTTCATCAAAAACTACCTGTTCATATTGCTTTGGCAATTTATCAATTGGGGAATAACTCATTCTTGTAAATTTGACAAAGTTCACTCTATGGGACCTTTATTCAAGACACTGTCTATAGATTTTTTTCCCCAGTTTTCTTATGTTGACTGCATTGGTTTTATTTGTACAAAATCTTTTTAATTTAATGTTAATAAAATTATCCACTTTGCATCTTGCAGTGCTCTCTTATCTCTTATTTATAAATCATTCTACTACCTATAAGTCTGGTGAGTTATATGTTACATATTCTTCTGATTTCTTTATGATAATTCCCATTATATCTAGGTCATGTGTGCGTTTTGAACTTATCTTTGTAAACAATGTAAGATATTGGTCTGTGCTCCGTTTCTGTGAGATTGTTTCTAACAGTTTTTACCAAATAAGGAACTGTTACTCCAGAAGCTTGTTTTTACATTTCTCAAACACAAGGTTACTGTAACTATTTGCTAATTGTGTTGTTTGTCTGCTCTGCTCCACTGATCTCCCTTTCTGTTTCTTATCTGGTACCAGATGGTTTTGATAATGACTGCCTTTTATAGTATAGTTAATAAACTTCTTTCCTTGACTTTTTTCATTAATTCCTTCGAGATTCTTGACTTTTTGTTCTTCCAAATGAACTTTTTCATAATTAGGTTCATATCGTTCCTGGGTTTGTTGTGGTAGGTGTACTCCCAGGTATTTATTTTAAATGTGGTATTTCTTATTGGAGTAGTTCTTTAATCAAGTATCTCTTCTTGCAGGGTTATGTTGTTGATATATAGAAATGCTGATGATTTATATGAGTTTATTTTATTTCTTGCTACTCTGCTAAAATTATTGTTTAACCAACTTTTTAGTTGAGTCTTTACTATGCTAAGCCCCAACGATACAAAGAAAAGCAAAAACAATCTTTGCTGTCCAGGTGCTCACAGTCTAATAGGGAAGGCAGCATGAAGGAGAAAAGAAATGTGCAAACAAAATATATAATATAATGGAGAGGAGAAAACTGCTTCTTTTTTTTATTAATTTGTTTTTAGTTTTCAACAATCACTTCCGTATATTTTAAATTTTCTCTCCCTCCTCCCTCCCCAAGGCAACATGTAATCTTATATGAGTGCTATACATATATTCTTATTAAACACATTTTCACGTTAGTCGTGTTGCATAAGAAGAATTAAAACAAAAGGGAGAAAACATGACAAAAAAACAAGACATAACAAAAAATAGTCTATTTCATTCTGTATTCTGACGCCATAGTTTTTTCTCTGGATGTGGATGGCATTTTGTACCATGAATCCTTTGGAAATATTTTAAGTCCTTGCATTGCTGAGAAGGGCCAAGTCCATCAAAATCAGTCCTCGCACACTGTGGCTATTACTGTGCATAATGTTCTCCTAGTTCTCATTTCTCTCAGCGTCGGTTCATATAAGTCTTTCCAGGTTTTTCTGAAGTCCGCCTATTCATCATTTCTTACGTCATGATAGTATTCAATTCTATTCATATACCACAGCTTGCTTAGCCATTCCCCAGTTGATGGGCATCCCCTCAGTTTCCAGTTTTTGGTCATGATCTCTTGGGGATACAGTCCTAGAAGCAGTATTGCTGGGTCAAAGGATATGCACATTTTTGTAACCTTTTGGGCATTGTTCCAAATTGTTCTTCAGAATGGTTGGATCAGCTCACAGTTCCACCAGCAGTGAATCAGTGTTCCTTCTCTCCCACATTTCTCCAGCAGTTGTCATCTTCCTGTTTTGTCATGTTTGCCAATCTGATAGGTGTCATGGGGTATCTCAGAGTTGTTTTGATTTGCATCTCTCTAATCAGTAGTGGTTTAGAACATTTTTTTCATATAACTATAGGCATCTTTAATTTCTTCTTCTGAAAACTGCCTGTTCATATCCTTGGACCATTTATCAATTGGGGAATGGCTTGTATTCTTGTAAATTTGACTCAGTCCTCTATATTTTAGAAATGAGACCTTTATCACAGAAACTAGTTGTAAAAATTCTTTCCCGGTTTTCTGCTTCCCTCCTAATCTCAGTTGCATTGGCTTTGTGCAAAAACTTTTCAGTTTAATGTAATCAGAATTATCCATTTTGCATTTCATAATGTAAGAGAACTGCCTCTTGTAAAAGATGAGCTTTTAGCTAGATGTTAAGGAAATCAGGTGGCAGAGATGAAGACAAAGAAAATTCCAGGCATGGAGGTCCATCAGTAAAAATATCTGGGATTGGGAGATTAGTTATATTGTATGAGGAGAGTATATGTGCAGTGAGTAATGTACAAGAAGAATAGGAAGGTAGGGAGAAGTCAATTCGTGAAGAGCTTTGAATGCCAAACAAGAGGTTACGTTCATTGCTAGAGGTGGTGGGGATCTACTAGGTAGCTGACTAGAGAACTGACATGGTTAGACCTACACCTTAAGGAAGATGAGTTTATAAGGTGTCAGAGATGAGAGGGAAGGTGGGGAGGGAGAGAGTAGAAGTGACAAACCTTGGTAACTGATTAGATTGGGGAGATGAGAGAGCGAGGAGTCAAAGATGAGACTTGGGTTGTGCCACTGGAGTGATATTGGTACCCTCAGCAGTAATAGGCAAGTTTAGAAGAGGAAAGACTAGGCCTCTCTAGGACATCTAGTTCAAGCTGTCCAATAGGCATCCAGAGATGCTCACATTGTGAGTCACATGGATAAACTAGAGGTAGTTGTTAACATTATTGCCATCATTGAGAATAGATCATTGTGCAGTAATTGGCGGAGCTCTTACTTTCCTTCCAGTTACATCCACAAATACTCTTGGCTTCAGGAGGACCCCTGCAGGACCCTTTTTTCCCTCAACTTCTTTAATGTTTAATAAGGTCGTATCCACATATTCTTCAATTAGGCTCCTCCTTATACAGCTGAATTTATACCATAATCTACTGTTACCCTTGGTTGGCATGCTTTTTTCTGAGCAATATTAAGTGATTTCTGGGCAGCCAGATGGTGCAGTGGAAGGAGTGCCAGGCCTGAAGTCAGAAAATATCTTTCTGAGTTCAAATCTGGCTTCAGACACTTAGTAGCTGTGTGACCTTGGGCAAGTCACTTACCCAGTTTACCTCAGTTGCTCATCTGTAAAATGAGCTGGAGAAGGAAATGGCAAACCACTCCAGTATCTTTGCCAAGAAATCTTCAAATGAGGTCACAGAGTCAGCCACACTTGAAGTGATTAAATAGCAACAATTAAGTGAGTGATTTCTACATGAAATAGAGGCTTAGATCTTTTGAGTCTGTTGTCAGATATTTATGCCCAGTAAGAAGGTGTGTTTTCTGTCATGCTGTTATGTTTTGTGGAGGTTAAATTTTCATAAGAGATTGTGAAACTTCATCCATTGTTATTAATGGCTTTATATGTCAAGGAAAGGTAACAAACAGCCTGATAATCTCAGTCAATTTGGGGTGGGTTTGTATAAAGAATAGTTTTTATCATTCTCTAATAAATGTGCAAAGCTTTTAAGTCAGTAAAAGGTGCAAGCTGAATTGTTATGAAGAATAATAAGAATTTACTTTATGTAGAAAAAGTAACCGGATTAGAAGCTTTGACTCACACTTGAAATCAGATCCACCTTGCTTCAGGTGTTAAATCTGGCTAAATAGTCTGACTCCATCATACCTTTCTTGCCTTCTTTTTTTGTTTTGTTGGGGTTAGGTGACTTGCCTAAGGTCACACAGCTAATAAGTATCAAGTGTCCCTGGTTGGATTTGAACTCAAGTCCTCTTGACTTCAGGGCCATTGCTCTGCCCACCACACTACCTAGTAGCCCCTTTGACTTCTTTCTACTTCCCTTTATCTACTCCATGTTTCAGACAAATTTGATGACCTTTCATCATCTTACCCTGTTTTATTTTCTCCCTGTTTCCTGTGACTTTGATTACTCTTTCACCTCTGCCTATAGTAGAGTTTACTTGCCCAGGCCCCATCTTTTGGACTCTCTCCATTCCATCAAAGCTTAATTTCCAATGAATCCTGTCCTGTCTTCCTCAGGTGAAGGTGATCCATCTTTCCTCCAATTTCTCGTCATACTTCAAATGAACTTCTGTCTTACATAGTTATTCTTGTAGCAGAATTACTTGTACGAATATTCCTCTCTTGTCTCCTCCACCCACCCCCGTCTGTATCATAAGGTTCTTGAGGAAGAGTCCGTCTTACTAGTATTTCTAAATCCTCAGCACCTACGCGCTTCCTTGCATGGAGCAAAACTTCAGTGTTGAATTGGAAGACGCTTGGTTTTATGGGTCAGTTTCAGTTAACCTGTTAATAATTCCTTTTCTCGTGTGCGCTGCTGGCAGTGACTCCGCTGAATGCAAGTTAAAATTGTGTCGTTAAATCATTTTTGCCACTGTAATGTTTTAATGTGTAACGTTTTTATGGATACTTTCTGTTTCTTATATTACCACTGTATCCAATGTATCCTTTCTCCTACGAATAATATTTTTTATGCAATGTGTAAAACCTAATGGATATTCCACCTCCACGAAGGGATTGGGTGGGGGGCGGGGGTGTCTTCTTATGTCTCTTCGAGTTCCACTTGATCGTTAGAATTTCTTTTATTTGCTTTTGGATGTTTTTTGATGCATCATTCTTTTTTTTTTTTTTTTTTTTACCTTATTGCAGTTACCGTGTATATTGTTTTCTTGGCTCTGTTTACTGTGCATCATTTCATATAGACCTTTTCTGTATTTTATCACATTATTTCTTCTAACATGATAACATATGGTTACATTCATATATTGCAATTTCTATAGCTGCGTAATGGACATCTACTTTGTTTCCAGTTCTTAGCTGTACCAAAAAGTGCTGCTGTAAATGTTTCGGAGTTACATAGAGACTTTTATTTTAGATCGATGGCTTCCTTGGGTTATAAGTTCAATAACTGATCTGGCTCAAAAGGTGTGGCCACTTTATTTGCATAATTTCAAATTGCTTTCAAAATGGTTGTACTGCTTCCCAGACCCAGTGGTGATGTACTTTCTAGTATGTCTGTCTTCTCACAAGCTCTCCAACATTGACTGTTGCTATCTATATTTTGTCATTTTTGCCCATTTTCAGGGTGTGAAGTGAAATCTCAGAGTTCTTTTGTTCACATTTCTCTTACCATTAGTGGTTTGTGGTATTTTTTCGTGTGGTTGTGAAAGCATTGCAATTCTTTTGAGAATTGTTTTTTAATATCCTTTGGCTATCTATTGGGAAATGGTTATTAGTGACATATAAGTTTACTAATTGTTTATATATCTTGGATACCAAACTCTTATCAGAGAAATATGATGCAGTTGTTGGGTTTTTTCCCCATTTGATCACTTCCCTTCTTCACCTAGATGCATTAATATTGTCTGCATAGAAGTTTTTTAGCTTCAAGTAATCAGTTATTTTATCTTTTATAATTGCCTCTGTCTCTTGTTTAGCTAAGAATACATGTCTAATGCATAGTTGTAGGAGATGTATATCTATTATTTCCCTTCTAATTTTTTTCTGGTATGATCTTTAATATTAAGGTCATGCATCCACTTTAGAATGCATTGTGGAGTGACATGTATGGTGTTGATCTAAGCATAATTTTTGCCCAATTAATTTCCAGTTTTACCAATAGTTTTTATTTCCCCTGTGTAACTTACGTCTTCCACTTAAATCAAACACTGGGTTATGGAGACCTGTTGTTTCTAAATCACCCTTGTCGTGTCTTTTCCACTGATCTCTCTGTTCTTTAACCACTACCAGATGGTTTTGATGACTCTTGCTTTATAATAGTCTTATGTGTTTTTTGAGATTTTATGTCTTTTGTAGTTATTTGAAATAGCTTTCCTTTTGTATGATTGCTTCTTGTGTTTTTTATTATTACACAGAAATGCTTTTTGAATTTTTGAGAATTTATTTTGTGACCCGCTACTTTGCTGATGAAGGTATTTGTGTCAGTATCTTTTGTGATTTATTGGGGTTTTCCAAGTGAACTATCATATCATCAACAAATAGTGATACTTTTGTCTCCTCTTTATCTAAATTTATTTCTTTAATTCTTTTCTCTTATCTCTAATTGCTATTGCTAGCATTTCCAAAATTGTATCAATATAATAGTGGGGAGAGTGAGCATCCCTGCTTCACTCTTGTATTTATTGAAAAAGTTCTGGTCTATTATTCCCCATTGTATATGATGCTTTCTTTTGGTTTTAGATAGATACTTTTTATATTTTTAAAAGTTCCTGTATGTCTACATTTTGTATGGTTTTTGCATAAAAACAGTATGTTGTACAAGGGCTTTTTCTTTATGTATTGAGATGATCATATATGGTTTGGGATGTTTCGGTTTTTAATATAATTATGTTAAGTTCTTAGTGTTTATACCCTTGTATTTTTGATAAAAATCCTACTTGGTCATAATATAAAATTTCTTGGATAAATATTTGTCATATATTGATAGGATTTTGTTTAAAATTTTGGAAACATTGTTTATTAATGATATTGGCCTAAAGTTTTCCTTCAATTCCCCCTATTTATTAGGACTGTATTTGTCATAAAAGGATTCTGGTAGCATGCCTTTCTCAGTTTTTGAGAACAGTCTGTGAGGTGTGGGTATTAACTGTTCTTTTAAAGTTTGATAGAATTTTCTTTTGAATCCATCAGGTACAGGAATTCTTTGCTTTGGTAGTTCCTTTTTAGCTAGATCTGTCTCCTTTTCTGCAGTCAGATTATTTATGACCTTTATCTGATCTTTTGATAGTTTAAGTATTTTCTATTTTTGGAGGTATTCCTGTGTCTTTTGTTCTCGGTTTGGTTAACATTTATTTGTGTATAATATGTTCTGATTTTTTTTTTTATTTCTTCTGTTTTTGCTGTGATTTCACTTTGTTCATTTACTATTTTACTGATTTGATTCTCTGCTCTCTTTATATAGATTAGCTAAGGAGTTGTTTTATTGCTTTTTTTCAAAGAACCAGTTTTCATTGTTTCTCTTTTTTCCAATTTATCTATGTCTCCTCTAGTTTTTAATATCATGTATTTCCTAATTTTTAAAATGCATATTCAGTTCATTAATCTTCTCTTTTTCTATTTTGTTAATGTATATTGTAAGGATAGGATTTTCTCCCTGAGGACTGCTTTAGCTGCACCCCAGAAATTTTGGTATGTTGTTTCATCATTATCATTTTCTTTCACATAGTTATTGTTTTTATGATTTGTTCTTCTATTCACTCATCATTTAAGATTAAGTGCCCATTTCAGTTGGTATCTTTTGTTTGTTGTCCCTGAACTAGTTTCTCTTCTTTTTGCATTAAGGTTTATAAAGGATTTATTGTCTGTTTCCTTTCTACATTTCTTTTCAGTATCTCTGTGCCCCAGCACATGGCTAGTTTTTGTAAGAGTGCATATGGTTCAGGGAAATACGTATATTCTTTTATTGTCCTACTTAGAAGACACCATATCTCTGTGCCCCAGCACATGGCTAGTTTTTGTAAGAGTTTCATGTGGTTCAGGGAAATACGTATATTCTTTTATTGTCCTACTTAGAAGACACCATAAATCTCTTAACTCCAATTTCACCAGAAATTTGTTCAATCTATATTTTCCCTTTTGGTTATCTTTCAGTTAGAGTTTTCTGAAAGTGATGGAGGGATATTGAAATTTCCTGTCACTGTTGTGTTAACTTTCTGTATCTTCCTGAAGCTCAGATGTTTCTTTTATGATTTTGGACCTTATGGCATTTGGAGCATACAGATTTATTACTGATACTGGCTTGTTGTCTATGGTTCCTTTCAGCACAATGTAGTTTGCTTATACCTTTTTTATTTTTTGAATGTTTGTTTTTGATTTGTCTGATAGCATGATGGCAGTTCTGGTTTTTGGGATTTACTTGATACATAGTAAGTTTTTTTCTATTCCCATAGTTTTATTTTGTGTTTGTCTTCTTGTAAGCAACAGATGGCAGAATTTTGTTTTCTTATCCAGTCTGTCACTTTTTTAAAAATTTTATTGAACTGTTTAATCCATTTACATTTAAAGTTATGCCCCTACTCCCATCTCCCCCTTTCATGTCCCCTCCACTGTTACAATGCAGTTCCACAAAAGAAGCATTTACCTGTAGAAAAGATGTGGCCAGGTTCTATCGATAATGCCTTCTGTCTCTTCACTGTTACCTTTACCAGATTTCTGCCTTGATCCCTGTCTCCATGTATTCCTTTAGAAAGAAGTCTCTTACCTGTCTCCCATTACTCTGTTGCTATCTGCATATATTCATTCCTGCATATTCTATAGGTGTTCAAGAAGCAAATAATATCTTCAGTTCTGTTTTTTTTTCCTAAAGTATTTCAAACTCTTTTTTTATTGAATATCCATCCTTTATTCTGAATGGTTAAGTGCAGGGTTGCAGGATAGATCTTCTTGAGCTCCACCCTGAACTCAAGTACTCACCAGAACACATTATTCCATAACCTCCGGCTCTTTCTATTTGGTGCACGGTAGTCTTGGATTATTGGCATAGCATTTCCTGTGAATTCAAAAGTCTTTTCCTTGGCAACTTGCAGAACTTGTTTTTGAATTGAATTCTTAGATTTAAACACCAGGTATCATGGAATTTGCAGCCTTGAGTTGTGTTTTTTTTTTTTCTTTTTGAAGGCTGTTTGTGAATTATTTCAATTAGAACATCATTTTCCATGTTTAGAAGTTCCGGGCAGTTCTCTTTTCTATGATCTCCTTGGTGGTGTTCAGGTTTTTTTGATTTGTTTTGTTCTTCTTCAGTGATATTTTGGCTCTCTGTACCTCCTGTCACTGAGATCCATGTTTCGCTTTGTGTAGTGAGCATATTTTCTTTGAATAGACTTGTTTTTTTTACTTCTTCTAGGTTGCCTTCATTTCTGTGTATTTACATCCCCACTCTGTTGATTTTCTTTTGTTTCTTTGGTGATACTTGTCGTTGCAAAGTCAAGTTTGTATTTTCTGCTCATTGGTTTTCCTGTGCAGAATGTATATTTTGCTCTCATAATTCTTGTTTCTCTTTTAAACTACTGTGAAACAGTGTGTTGTGGTTCAGTGTTCTCAGATTCCCCAGGTTCCTTTGTTTCATCAAGTGTGAATAATTTTCTTTTTATTTTGCAGTACTTATTCATGGATACTTTGATTTATTTACTATATTTGGATGCCGTATTTCTTTCTGTTACTGTTTTTCCTGTTAATTTATCAGTTTATGTTCAAGGTCTTTGAGAGTTCTTCCAAAAAACTTTGGAATTTTGTCGCTTACCTTCCTTCCCCTCGTTTCCCCCTCCCCATTTCCCTTATTCCTCTCCCTGACTCTCTCCTCTCTGATGGTGATTTTCTTGGGGGCTAGATGTTTGAGCCTCTTCTCACTCTCAGCAATTCATGGTTCAGCAGCCTAGGTTCCAAGTGACTCTTGGGGTAACAAAACAGACCCCAGTTGGATTCTGTGTTCTTGTCCTTAGATTTTGTGGAGTGTTGCACAGCGCTCCACATGCACTCATCCTGTCCAGCTGATTTCCCCTACTCTCTCTGTTCCTTAGTTCTCTGACCCAGCACCAACAGTCAGAACCAGTTTTTCCCTGGTATCAACAGTGCCTGCTTTCCTTACCTTGGCAGTTCAGAATTTTATAGCACTGGCGCTTCCAGGTTGTAGCCCCTGGCAGCCTTTTGTTCCTGACAGGCTGTGACCAAGCTGGCTGTGAAGGCCTAAGCATATTTCTGCAGCCTGGGTTGGAGAGCTAGAAGGAACCTTGGTGTTAACGGTGCATTTTGATGTAATCCTCTGTTGCATCCTTGGGTCTGCTAGTGTAGGAGATGGGGGTGAGGTTACTGAATAATTTCAGGGTCAGTGAGTGTCAGTTCTTGGGTTTGGCTTATATCTTGTTTTAAAACTTCTTTTCAACTGTGGGTATCCTTGACCATGAAGTTGCTTTATCCTTGGCACATAATTTCTGTTTTGGAAAGATTTGAGAGGTTGTAAGAACTGGAGAGAATGTCTAGTCCTGTATTTGTTGCTCACGTGACCCAGAAGTTCTCTTGTGTGCTTTATTTTAATTATTTTGCCTCAGTGGTAAATTTCAAGATGATATTCAACATCAAGACCAGTCCCTCTCCATCTTGTCTCATCAACATAAATTATTTTATTATTATTAATAGTCTTGAAATATTTATTGAATATCACTGGTATTCAAAGATAAGGGTAGGGTAGGTGAAGACCAGGGTTCAAGTTCTGCCTTTAAAACCCACTTCCCCCCACTTACTATGATCAAGTTACTTAAACTGTCAGTGCCTTGGGCTACTTTCTAATATTCTAACTGCAGAATCTTCGTACCTACATTGATAGAAAGAATTTCCTGATCAGAGCTCCCTGCACAGATCAAATCACAAGTCCATACTAAATAAATATGTCAGAAATAATGCAATGTGCTTAAGCTTTCAGGATACATTATAAATAAGACTGGAATCTAGTTAGTTGAGCAGTAGATGGACATTTAAAAAAAACTCATTTAGATTAGAATATAAGAAAGCCCCGGGAGAGGTAGCAGCTTACATTTGTGTAACATTTTAGGTATTATGAGAATAGCTAAATGATTGTGTGCTAAGCAATGAACAGACTTTATAGAAGCAGGGCTAACTCAAGAGGTTTGCCCTTCACATGTTTGTTTATCTCCAAAGAGACATTACTCTTTCAGGGTAATGTCTCTGTAATCTATTAGAGTGACTAGGGGAGAGAGAGAGAGAGAGAGAGAGAGAATGTGTGTACATGCGTGCACATTCAATATCGATTGGTTATTTTTCCTCTTCAGGATGTTATAATGTAAGACCAGCTACTTTTGCCACATTTGAATAATAGTTAAGAAGTGACCTGTTTATCTTTAAAACAACAGCAACTCTTGTGATTAAATACAATCTCATTACTCTAAGAAAATGTAAATTTTAGTATTTTTTCTAACTAATCATCTTGTATTTCTTCCTCCCTCCCCCATAAATAATAAAAACAAAACTTACGTAACCAACCTCCATACTGGCTCTGTCCATGAAGTGTTTTTAATTCTGTATGTCAAGATTAGCACTTACTTCAGAGGAAGTCGTTAGTGTTCTTCATCCTTGGTCCTCTGGCATCAGGGTTTTGTCATTGCATTGATCAGTGTTGAAGTTTTCAGAGTTGTTTCTCTTTAAAATGGTGTCGTTGTATAAATTGTTCTCTCGTTTCACCTCACTTTACTCTTCATCAGTTGATGGAGGTCTTTCCAGCTTCCTCTGAAGCTGCTGCCTCTTTAATCATTTCTTATAGTGCAGTGGCATTCCATTCAATGTGTAGCCCATAATTTGGTTAGCCATTCCTCAGTAGAAAGCTACTCTTTGAATTTCTAGTTTTCTGCTATAATATAAAGAGCGCTATTGCTATTTGTGTACATGGGCCCTTTTTCTCCTTCTTTGATCTTTTTTTAAGGTCTCGATCTAGTAGTCATATTACTGTATAAGTGGACAGTATAGTGACTTTTGGGGCATAGTTTAAAACTGCTTTCCAGAATTAACAGCTCTCCTAGCAGTGCGTAAGCATGTCTGTCTTTCTGGAACCCCTCCAATAATTGCATTTTTACTCTTTTATGAACTTTGTCAATCTGATAAGTATGTTGTAGAACTTTAGAGTTGCTTCAATTTGCATTTCTTTTAATTATTGTTGATTTTGAGCATTTTTTCATAGATTTCTTCCTCCGAAAATTGCCTCTTCATACAACCATTTATTGAAGAATGTTCTATTTTATCTTCAAGGTTTTATGGATTCATCTTTCTGATTGCAGGAAAGTTAATGTCCCTGGACCTTAATTTCTTAATCTTTGTCATGGTGGAATTGCATTAGGTTCCTCCCAAGACAGGTTCCTTCCATCTCTAAAGCTGTGACCTTTAAGAACAGTTAAGATGTGTAGAGTTGTCAGTATGCAGCACCATTTGATGTCCACAAGTGGAAACTTACATTTTTGTCTGTGTGTGCCACATGCTTAGCACAGTGGGTGGCACATGATAGTGATTTGTTGGTTGATACAGGTACCAAATGGTTTGGGTTTCATTTTGGTCTGATTAAGATTGAGCACTCACCCAGTATAGATTCTGATTATATTTAATCTTGAGCATTCTGAGGGAGATTGATATGTATTTTTTCAAAGGTGCTAAAATAGCTTAAATTCAATTCAGGATTCAGAATCATATATTATTGAGATATACAGTAACATTAAATGGTCATTTGCCTTCATGTCACTTATATAAATTCCTTTGAAATGTTACTGTAATTGAATGTTTGTATTATTTGAGAAATTGTGTATCTTGTCTTATATGAGATTGAGATACAAATTCCTACTGAAAATAATTTTATATCCCCTATTTAAAATAATATAAAAGATTATTTGGTATATTAAAACTGAAAGTGTGAATATAAATGTACGTATTACTTTTTTTTGTAACAGATAACTGTTTTCCACATTGGGTCAGATGAACATCAAGATATTGATGTCGCAATACTTACAGCTCTGCTAAAAGGTAAGATCTTAACTTCTGTTTTAAAGTGTCTAAATTTCTGTGCTATGTAGCATATTTCCTTTGTTTAAAATGTTATACCTTTTGTTTTTATATGTAATATATCCCTTTCCACCCCCATCTCCATTATTCCTTCCCACAATGAATCATGCCTTGTAACAGAATAAAAATTAGAGGTAAAAAAGAAGTTTAAGAAAGCTAACTAAAACATTAACAGTGACAACATATGCAATATTTCGTATTAATGGATTTATCCAGCTCTGCAAAGAATTCAGGAAGGTTCTTACCAAGCACAATCATAATTGTGTGTAAATGGATTCTTTTGTGAGAAGATACATGCTTTCTTTACATTACTTAATCTTTTGCGAAGGTATTTGGCTCAAGAAGGCTATTTGAGAGTTTTCATTGAAAAGATAGACATGAGCACAGTAATTCCATATTTGTGTTGGTGAGGTAGATTTAGAAAGAGGTGATACTTTCACAAATAAAGGGAGTGGAACTGTGTGAGTTAGTGCAATAAGTGATAGTGCGGTTGTCCGTGTAGGCCCTGGCATATCACTGCTGCTGTTGTCAACATGTGACCACCCTAACCTACCCTTGCCTCTTCAGATAGAAATAGACAGTGTTTTTGGCTCAGTGGAGTTTTTAAAGTGAAGGTCAACACTCCTCAGAATTCCAGCAGAATGCATGTAGTCAGGAACCCATCGGTGTAATTGGCAGATTGAGGGCTCTCCTCTTGTCCCCCCTTTCCTCATCTTATATCACTCCCATGCCTTCTGCCACTACCTCCTCCTTGACCCCTATATCAAATGAAGAGGTGATCTTACTCCTTACCAAGACTAATCCTAATCCCTCTGTCTGCTTAAGTGGCCCCCTTCCATTTCCTTCAATGGATTGCCCCCTCTGGCATGCCCACTCTTTCATTTATTTTCATTGTCTCTTTCTGTTCTGGCTCGTATCTTACTGCTTAGAAACATGTCTCCCCATCTGAAAAAACAAAACAACAACTTGTGACCTTTCCATTCCAGTAAACTGTCATCCTTTATCTCTTCTGCAGTTTGTGGCTAAACTCAAAGCACCTCTTGGAGATGACCTTTTTAATTTTCTCTCCTTTCACTCTCTTCTTAACCCTTTCTAAGCCATTTTCTGACCTTATCATTCTACTGAAAACACTCTTACCAGTGTTCTCTTAATTGCCAGATTCAGTGGTCTATTCTCAATCGTTCTCCACTTATGTGTAGCCTTTGTCACTAATTGATCATCCTTTCCTCCTTGATACTCTTTAGATTTTGGGGCACCACTCTCTTAGCTTTCTTCCTACCTATCAGACTTCTCCTTCTCAGTCTACTTTCCTTGCTCCTCCAAATCTCACCTTCTAACCTTAGGGGTCCCTCAGGGTTCTCTTCTTTCCTTCTCTTCTCTTCTCCCTCCGGGGTTCACTTATCATCTTATCACTTAAATTACCATTTCTATACTGGTTATCCTCAGATCTTCTCTTCTTGTCCCAACCTCTGCACTGATTCCAAACTCACATCTCCCAGCTGCCTGTCTGAAAGACATCTTACACTCAGCAAGTTCAAAACTAAACTCTTTATCTTTCCCCCTAAATCGTCCCTCTTGCCACCTTCCTTATTACAAGAACAGCACCATCCTCTTAGTTCCTCAGGCTCATTACCTAGGTGTCATACTTAACTGCATTCTTATCCCTCATATCCTGTCTGTTGCCAAGGCCTATCAATTTCACCCTTGCAACATCTCTCAAATATGCCTTCTCTCCTCTGACTCTGCCACCACCCTGGTACAAGCCCTCATCACCTCGTGCCTGCAGCTTTAAGACTGCTGCTGGGTCTACCTGTCTCAAGTCTTCCCCACTTTATTCCATCCTCCGTTCACTGCTCCCTGCCACATACTCTTTGATCCAGTGACCCGGTCCTCCTTATTCTACAAATAAGCCATTCTTTTGGCTTCAGGCTTTTTTTCTGGCTGTCACCCATGCTCTGAGTGCCCTCTATTCTCATCTCTGCCTACTGGCTTCCTTTAACTCCCGATTTCTATAGGAAGCCCTTCCCCACCCCTCTTAATTCTGGTACCTTCCCTCTTTTAATTACTTTCTATTTTTCTTGTATAGGACTTGTTTATACATATTTGTTTGCTTGTTGTCTCCACCCTTAGCTTATTAGCTCCTTGAGGGCAAGGAATGTCTTTTGCCTACTTTTGGATCTCCAGAGCTTAGTAGTGCCTGGCACATAGTAGGAGATTAATGTTTATTGACTAATTGAAGGAATTTGGGCATCAAGGGGCCCTAGACATTGGTGAGATTGTGACATCGTAGTGCTGATAGAAGTACAGCTGTGATTGACTCATTTAAGCGGTCAGTTTGTGGTTCTGAGTCTTTTAAGAAAGCAGTAGTGACTCTTATTGAGTCACCTTTAAGGCTGAAGAAGTCATTTAGCATTGGTCAGCCCAGTTAGGCCTTACCATAGATTTTAGTCTCAGTTTCTGGATCACCCACCTCTAGCCTCCTGACTATGAGTATACTTGGCCCTTTTGTTCTCTATGCTGAAAATTTTCTAATTTTTCTATCTAGAATTAAAGTCAGTGAATAGTTATTAAGTGCCTACTACCTGCCAGGCACTGTGCTAAGCATGGAGGATACAAAGAAAGGCATCGCAACCCCTGCTTTCCAAAATCTCATCATCTTACAGGCAAAGGCAACCCAGAATGGAAACCTAATTATTTTTTTCTTCTAAACCCATTAGTTTGTTCTTTTTGGGCATCTTCATCTGACTGTCCAGTCTGCACCTCTAATAGCATAGTATCTCCACCCAAACTGTCCTTTCATTCAGACCCATCTGCTTCCTTTTGAGGATACTCATTCTTCTAGGTGCCCAAGTTACAAGCTGGAAGTTCTCCTGTCCTTCTTTAAAATTCTTGTACCCAGTCACTTGTCAAGTCTTCTCTCCACTTACGTGGCCACTATTCCATTGCACGTTCTCTTCGCCCCTCTTGTTCTGTTGCAGCATCCTTTTCTGTAGTCTCCCAGCTCTTCAGTCCATCTGTGCAGAGCTGCCAGACTAAACCCTAGCTTCAGTTTTTCCCTTTTTCTGTCAGAAAAAAAAAATCAAATTTTTCAGCCTGGCCTTTAAAACCCTTTCAAAACTTACTTCATATTAATCCCTTTATTTGCAAGTACACACACAGTTTCCTCAAGCATCCACTCAGGGGTCACTTCCTTTGGCAGAAGTTTCACGATCCCTGAGTTGATAGTATTCTCTGCTTCCTTAAAAAAGTTAATTCTATATAGCTGTATGTTTAGTTAATGTTTTTTTTTAATTGAGTTGAGATGGTTATTACTGTGTTTTTCTCACATACCCCTATGGCACAGTAGGAAAGTTTGATAACAGATTTAACTTGTCTTTTAGGGGAATAAACATTGTGGATATTCATGTTTTAAAAGATGATGATTTTGTGTATTTTACATGTTGATACATGTCCCCTTATTTGATTCAGGCACTAACGCATCTGCATTTGACCAACTTGTTCTTACGCTGGCGTGGGATAGAGTTGATATCGCCAAAAATCATGTGTTTGTTTATGGACAACAGTGGCTGGTATGTAAACAATTTTTATTCTGAATGAAACTTGGAAGTTTATGTAATAACCTGAGCAATTGCGTAATCCACTCAGCCTATGATTTAACTTTTTTTTTTCCATTAATGGTTGTACAAGTCCAGGTAAACTTAATCCTCTTGATCTCCAGATCCATTTAGATTTCCTCCAACTTAAAGTGATCTCTCCCTCTTCATGTTTCTTCTAATTGTCAAAACATTTCCATTGTCCTTATCACTTTCTACCTACATATTTTAAAATTTACTTGTTAACTCCTTTTACTGAGTTGTAAGCTCCTCAAGGACAAGGGCTATGTTATTTTTCATTTATATAAGTATGTATAGATATATAGTGCTTATGCATACAGTAGGCTCTTAATATAGATGCATTTTGTTTTGTGTCTGGTGGCACATAGCATATCTAAAATTCTCGCTGATAGCAATACAGCTTTCGTCAGCTGTTTGTGTTATCTATTGAGTATTTTATTTAAAAAGGTGTAGTGATAGTGGAGCATGCTCTTTTTTAAAGGGTTGGTTGGCTGGTTGTTTTTCTAAACTCACTTCCATTTAAAGTGTAAGAACTATAGTAAACCAGTGAAGAAATTAATTCTGGAAATGAACTTTGACCCCTAATATTCTTTAGTCTTAGGTTTCAAATATAATGCATTCCAGCCACTTTACCAGTTGATTTTAACTTTATAACTTACAAAGAAATAGGTCTTTTATGTAGTGAGGATCTACATGAGAAAAGACTTTTTAAAAATAACACTGTAATTAATTTTTATTTACATATGTAGCTTTGCAGTAAATTTGACGATGAACTCTTCAAAAGACCTGTAATTTTATTGGTTTAAACATTTTTTTTTAATTGCTAACTTGACAGATGTTGTTATGCCAGGACAGGTTAGTCTGGTAGCTCAGATTTGAAATTGGAAAGAAATGAGATATTTTTAGTTCATCCAAGAGTTAGCAAAAATGGTTTATTCAACTGTAAAAATCAGTGGACTTTTAGAGTAGAGAAAACAATATTCACTAAGGATAAAGCATTGGTTTATCTAGCTTGCTAGCGTTGCTCACACTGCTGGTTTGCTTATTCTAAAGCCTAGGGGAGGAATTGGAGATCATTGTGCCACTGACTGTTGACATAACATCAATAGCTTGCGCCTTGGTCCACTGAGTACCCTCGGCCTATCTCTGAAACCATAAGTCTCAAAGAAACTGCCACACTGTATTAGAAGTCTCCTCATCTGAGAGTTCCATATACCCTTAAAATCTCAAGTCCAATACCTAGCTCAGTATTTATTTAGCATAGTAATATCAACACTTCTCTCTGGAACGCTCGTCTTTTCTTTGTGGTTTTGACTTTTAAAAATAAACTTATTGATATTTTTTGTTTTTACATCACTTGCATTTCCCATATTATCCCTGCTCTTTTTGCTATTGAGGGAGGATGTTTCAGTAAAACTAATCCACACAATTTTTAAAATCTGAGAGTCCCGTTTGGTCTTCCACAGTCATAATCTTTCCCTTCTGCAAAGAAATAAAAGTGGTACCTTCTTAAACTCCTTCTTTTGGGTTAAACTTGGTCATTATATTTTGACTATACTTTCACTCATTCCCCCAACTCACTGATATTGGTCGAGGAGTCAATACTCCTTGCTCTCAGATGCCATTTCCAAGTTGTCTCTCTGCCTCCATCTCCCGTTAATCTCTCCTCCTTTGAAACTGGCCCAATTCATATCTACCATCCAATCAAAATCTTGGGAGTTCTTATCTGCCAGTCTCCAGGATAATCTCTTATTTCCTCAATGAGTTCAGTACCTGTCTTCTTGATTTCTGTCCTTACATAAGGGGACTTTAGCATACATACTGATACTCTGTCAAATGCCCTCATGTCCCATTACCACCTTAACCTCAGCCCTACATATCTCCATTACACACAGAAATAATCGTACTCTTGATTTTACCATCACCTGCAAATGTTCTCCTTCCGTGTTCTTGAACTCTGATGTTCCCCTATCTGATCACAATCTATTTTTCATTTTGCTTTTGCCTTAAATATCCCAAACCCTGTTCTCTCCTCCCATGCCTTCTTTCCCAGGCCATCCATCACCTCTGCATTCTCTCCTCATATTCCCTTTTATCACCCTTAGGTAAACCAGTTCACTTCTCCACTCCACTTGAGTCCTTTTGCCCCTTACGCTATTCTTAATCTTAGTTCTTTATTCCCACCATCTTTTGCCTTCCCTCTTACTACCTGCTGTTGAAATTAGAGAAAATCATAAAACCCTGCCGACTGGGTCCACTACCAACCTTTGTGATCTCAGCTGTGTGCCACTGTCATCATGGCAAGACAGTCCCTTTAACTTACACGAACTGATACAAAGTGGAATGAGCAGAACCAGGAAAACATTGCACATAATAACAAGTAATAGTGTGTGATGATCTGCCATGAGTAACTTAGCTGTTCTCATCAATTTGATGGTCTAAGACAATTCGGTAGGACTTGTGATAAAAGGTGCTGTCTATCTCCAGCTACAGAACTGGTAGAGCCTGAATACAGGACAAAGATTCTTTTTCGTGTGTGTGTGTGTCTGTGTGTGTGTGTGTGTTTCACATGGCACTGTGTTTTGCATGACTACATGGTTAGCCTATATCAAATTGCTTGCCTCCTCAGTGACATGGGGGAGGGAGGGAGAAAATTTAGAACTAAAAATTTGAAAAAGAATGTTAAAATTTTTTTTCTCATGTAATTGGGAATAAATATTAAATAAGGTTCAAAAATAAAAAAGACAATCCCTTTACACCTTAATTAACTCATTATTCTAAACTTTTTTGTCTTTCTTTAAACTTCCTACACATTTATCTCCCCACATCTTCTTAACTCAGAATGGTGCTGCATATTTTACTGGGAAGAAAATAACCAAGGCCATATGCAAGATCTCTCTTCTCTCATACCATTGAGTTGCTTTTTGCCAACATCTCCACCTTCACCCTGTCTCACATGCATAATTAATCTTATTCTACCCCATCTTCTCTGATGGATCATGCCCTCCATCATCTCATGCCTTTTTTTTATTATTTAAACTTTTTTCTATTAGCAAAAACTGTCTTCCCTTCCCTCATGAAACTGAAGAAAAATCCGTGTCCAAACATGTATGGTAAATCTAGAACCAGAGGGGGTGGGGGGTGTCTCATTCTGTGCTCTTAGGCCTTCACTTTCACTCAGGAAGTAGGCAGCGTGCTTCATCGTTAGTTCTGGAATCGTGTGCTTTCAGGATTATCTTTGTCATGTTGTCGTCATCGTACAAGCTGCTCTCCTGCTTCTGCTGACTTTTCTGCCTTGAGTCTCACTCAGGTGTTTCTGGAAGCTTCTTTGTGAGTGTTTCTTACAAGACAGTCCTAGGTGCAGTTTACTTAGGACCGATCCTTCCTTTAATCTGCCTTCACTGATTTCCCCTTCTCCCTTACCTTCCTTTCTCCCTCCTGAGTGAAATGCATCTTTCCCTGTACCAACTCTGTGTGTGTTCATTCTCTCTATGGCCAGTTTACGTGTGAGTTGGTTTAGGTGTCAGCTTCTCCTCCCCACCTCCTGCTCCTTCTTTGTGGGCCCTACCTTTCCTTTCCTTTCTTATTTTTAACATCAAGACATAATAGAACGACTCCCAGGCCTTCTAATTCGACTCACTCCGTGAGCTATGATGATGATAGGCTTCGGAGGGGACACACGTTATCTCCCTGATTAAGGGAGGGTAAGGAAAGGAAATAAGCATCTATCAAGTGACCTCTGTGTGCCAGGCAGTGTGCTGAGCGTTTTACAGATGTCACCTCATTTTGATTCTCACAATCCCCATTTTACAGACGAGGAAACTGAGAGCAGAGGTTAGGTAGCTTTGAGTTGCTCAGAGTTGGAAGCATCAGAGGGCGGGTTGGAACTCAGATCTTCCTGTGCTTTAATCATCGTAGCATCTAATGGGCCTATCAGAATGTAAAAATTTATCTTTTTCTAGTGCTCTATCATTGTTCATTCCTATTTACCATTTTATGGTTCTTTCCATTCCTGTGTTTGAATTTGAGGGTTTCTCCTTAGCTTTGGTCTTTTCATCAGGAATATTTGGAAGTCCTCATTTTCATTAGAGTTTTCATATTTGGTTTTTCTGGGTACTGGGTAAGTTATTTTTGGCTTAAAGTGAGAGAGAGAAAGAGAGAACTTGTTTCAGAAGGTGACTGATAGATTCGTTCAATTTCCATTTTGTCTTTGATTCTAAGAGATCTGGTCCGTTTCCTGTTAAGATACCTTGAATCATAATGTCTGCGCTCTTTTTTTGGTCGTGGCTTTAAGGTAGTCCAGTCTTAAATTTTTCCCCTCCATCTATTTTCTCAGTCTTCATCCTTCTTGACTTCCTGCAGCCTTTAACATTGTTGATCACTCTTTTCTCAATATTTTCTTTCTAGGATTCAGTTCCACTAACTAATCTATTCTGGTTTACCTCCTACCTTACCTGTCTCATGACTCCTTAGTGTACTTTACAGGATCTTTGTTCAGGTCACACCCATTTTTTGTGGATACCCCATAAGGCTCTTTCCTAAGCCTTTCAGCTCCCCCAGTTTCTGTACTGTACAGTCTCTATACTGATTATTCACAGATCTGCTTACCTAGCCTAATCTTTAGTTTCATATCTCCAGCAGCCTGTTTTCATATATATATATCTATATCTATCTCTCTCTATATATGTGTGTGTATGTATGTAGGTATGCATGTATATGTCAAACCACATATTTCATAAGCATCCTAAACTTAGTATCTCCAAACTGAACACATTGTTTTTCTTTCTAAGCCTTGCCCCACTTGTTATCTTTATTGAGGGAACCACCTTTCTCCCAGTTACCTAAGCTTACAACCTGAGGGTCTTCCTCTATTCTTCACTCCTTATCCAGTCTCTTCCCACATGTGTTGATTTTACCTTTGAACATCTCTTCTCTGTGCTCCTTTCTCTCCTGGTGCAGGCCTTTGTCTCCTCATGACCATTGTGGTAACCTGTGTATGGTTGATCCTGTCACAAGTTTCTCCACTCCAGTCAACTTAACTGTCCAATTAATCTTTCTGAATCAGAGATCTGGCCATGTCAACCCAACACACTCAATAAACTCCAGTGGCTCCCTGTCATCTACAGAAACTAGAGTCAACTACAAAACCCTCTGTTAGGCATTCAAAGTCTTTTATAGCCTGGTCTTTTCCTATAAAAGCCTTACACACCCCCACAATGTAGTCTTCAGTCCAGTGATACAAGCTTTACTTTTCCTTATACAAAACACTCCATCTCTAGACTATGAGCATTCATCTCTTGCCTTTCTTGGCTTACTTCGAGTCCCAGCTAAAACGTCATCTTCTTTGAGAATCCTTGCTTGATCCTCTTTAATGCTACTAACTTACCTTTATTGGTTATTGATTATCTCCCACTTACCTTTTACACAGTTTGTACATAGGTGTTTTCATGTTGACTTCCATGTTAGTTTTTGAGAATAGTGACTGATTTGTGCTTTTCTTTGTATTTCTAACACATAGCATGATATGTACTTATTGTTTATTAATGTACTGACTAAAATGAACTCCTTACGGTCCCAGACCTTTAGTGTTCATTTATAGGAAGTGTAAGTGTTCCACTTATTCTGAGAGAAGAGGGTCCTTCAGTTATAGGAGTTTGCCTTTTTCTTTCCAGAAAATACTAGCGATTGTACAATTTAGTTGGAAGAGACAGCTTCTAGTATTTCTGTATGGTTTCTGTTTAAGTGATAAATGTGGGTTTATTTTAGATTGTAATAATTATGACTTCTTGATCCCTATCTGACAACTTTAGAATTAGTTGAAATTATAGCCAATTTTTCTTCCAGTTTGGTTTAAACTTTTAAAAAAGTGAAAGTGGCTGTGATCTTCCCTCTAGGTTCCATAAGTATAAGCAAACTTTACATTTTCCCTTTTATCTCAGTCATTCAGATTCTATTTACTTTTTTTTAAAAATGTCTCATTTCTTTTTTCATTTTTACCATTTTTTCATGTAATATTAAAATGTTGTAATATTATGATTTCCAACAAGCATCTTAGCAACAAATGAGTTTATGAATCAGAATTAACGTATCTCAGATTACTGTATGTAGTCAGATCTATCAAGAGCTTGGACTTCTCTTTCCCTACCCCAACTACTTCCTTTCACTAGAAATGAAAGATCTGCCATCTGTTTGACTCCATCTTCCTTCTTTTTTAAAAAATCATCTTAGTTTTCAGCATTCACTTCCACAAGATCCACAGTTCCAGATTTTCTCCCCATCTACCCTTACCCCGCACCGAGACAGTGTGCCTTCTGATTACCCTTTCCCCAGTCTGCCTTCCGTTCTCTCACCCCTCCTTCCCCTTCTGTTACCCCCTTCCCTTCTATTTTCCTGTAGGGCAAGATAGATTTCTATATCCTAATGCCTATATTGTTTCCCAGTTGCATGTAAAAACAATTTTAACTTGTGTTTTTATTTTGAGTTCCAATTTCTCTCCCACACTCATTGAGAAGGCAGACATTATTAGGGTAGTTGGAGGGAAGGGATAGGTTATACATGTGTGGTTATACAAAACACTTCCATCATAGTCTTGTTGGGAGAGACCAACTGTATTTCCCTCCGTTCTATCCCACCCCCATTCACTCTTTTCTCTCTTTTATACTGTGCTCACTTCTAATTAGTCCCTCCCCAAATCTACCCTCCCTTCTATCACACCCCCTTTATCTCCTTCCCCTTACTTTCTTGCAGGGTAAGGTAGATTTCTCAATTGAATGTGTATGTTAGGACCTCCTCAAGCCAAATCCAATGAGAATAAGGGTTACTCACTCCCCCTCTTCCCCTCCACTGTAAAAGTTTTTAATTGCCTCTTTTTTGTGAGACAGGTTACCCCCCAGTCTACCTCTCCCTTTCTCCTTCTCCCAGTACATTTTTTTAGATATCATACCTTCATATTCAAATCACCCTGTACCCTGTCTATATACATACATATATACATGTTTGTGTGTCTACATATATATGGATATATATATGTATGTATATTTTCCTTCCAACTACCCTAATATTGAGAAAGGTTTCGTGAGTTACAAAGAGTATCTTTCTATGTAGGAATGTAAACAGTTCAACTTGGATAAGTTTCTTATGATTTCTCTTGTCTGTTTACCTTTTCATGCTTCTTGGGTCTTGTATTTGACAGTCAAGTTTTTTGTTCATCTGTGGTCTCCTCAAGAATGCTTGGAAGTCCTCTATTTCATTGAATGGCCATTCCCTCCGCCCCACACCCACCCCGACGGTTTATACTCACTTTAGCTGGGGAGGGGATTCTTGGTTGTAATCCCAGCTCCTTTGACCTCCAGAATATCATATTCCAAGCCCTCTGATCCTTTAACGTAGAAGCTTTGAAATGTTATGTTATCCCAACTGTCTTTCCACAATTCTTGAACTGTTTCTTTCTGATTGCTTGCAGTCTCATGTTAGTTCAAAGAATTTCTTTCTTTCCCATCTTGAAATCTTAAATTCAGCCTGAAGTCTGAATTTTTCAATTTATCCATATGACTTATTACAATTCTCAGCCATCATTATTGAAAGAGAGAGATAGATGTGAATATTTAGGATTGAGTCGGTAGTGGTCATATTTTTACAACTATTTGTAAAAAAGTGTCATTTAATTAACATTGCTTGAATATGTTATTTATCTTGGTCCCCTTTTAGGTTGGATCTTTGGAACAAGCTATGTTAGATGCACTTGTAATGGATAGAGTCGCATTTGTAAAACTTCTTATTGAAAATGGAGTAAGCATGCACAAATTCCTTACAATTCCTAGGCTAGAAGAGCTTTATAACACCGTAAGTATTTCAAATTTGAAAAAGTTATATCAAAGGTAGTATTGTTAAGATTCGTAGTACTATCTATATCCTATCTTCCATCTCTATCAAAAAGCATTTATTAAGTGCTTGCTGTGTGCAGGCTCTGTGCTCACACTGAGGATACAAGGAAAGATGAACAGTCTCTGTCCTCATGGATCTCACAGTCTGAAGGGGAAGACAAGTGCCAAGCAGACATGTATAAACCAGCTTTACATCAGATAAACGGCAAGAATTAACAGAGGAAGGCGCTAGAATTGAGGGGTTGGGAAAGATTTATGACAAGGTAATATTAGGGAAACCAAGAGTTAGACATGAGGAAGGAGAACGTTTCACAGAAAAGCAGATAACTAGAAAAAAATACCCAGAAATGTAGTGTCCTGTTTGTAGAGTAGTAGGTAAGCCAGTGTCGACAGATTGAAGAATATGTAGGTGCATATGTGGTATAAGAAGACTGGAACGAGTAGGGAAAGTGGGAGGGTGTAGGTTGCAAAGAGTTTTGAACGCCAAGAGAGGAGTTTTTATTTGATCCTGAAGGCAACAGGGAGTCAACTAGAGTGGATAGTGAGTTCATCTTAACTTGCAGTTCTCCATTGTCCCATGCCTAATGATCGAGTTCCTCTATGCCGGTGGTTCTCAAGTGTGTTTTATGAATCCTAAAATCCTTTCAGGAGGTCCATCTTGTTAAAATTATTCTCATACCAATACTGACATTATTTATGTCATATGCTATTCTTTTCCAAGCACATCTCTGTGCGAGGCCTGATTTTCTTTGTATATACAGTTCTCACTTTAAGTAAATTGTTATTCTACCAATTCAACTCCCTCAGGGAGCTGGGGGTAGTGACAGCAGTAGCAGCGAAGCCTTGCCAGGGATCCTCTGCTTCATGCACTGAGGCTGTGTTGGAGCAGAAGGGGAAGCCTCTGGCAAAGGTCTACCTAATCTAAGTGAGGACTGGCTGTATTTCAACCAGAACAATCCTCTCACAGGGATAAAGAGTTCTTTGGGGTCCTTGAGAATGTTTGAGCTTACTGTAAAAGCATCTTGAGACCAAAAGGTTTGAGGACTGCTGTTGTACCTCAGTGTTTTTCCTTTTCTCCTTAAATGTGCTCTCGTCACCTATTGATTCCATCCCTGGTGTGTGAGTTTCCTCTTCCAGCTCACCAGATTTCCTGCTTCCCACTCCTTGTTATGCTTTCAAAATCTGTTATTCACTAAAAAATTCACTCAGAAAAAAGGCCCCATGGTATATAATTGCAATGGAAACCCTTGGCCTTGGAGAGTATTTGAGGAAGTGTACCTTCTTTTGTCGGTAGTTTTGCACACGCTATTGGATGAGGTGAATTTATCAGCTGGTTTTGATCAGCTGCTGTTGGAGCTCAGTGGGTGGAGACTCTATCTGGAAATGCCTGGAATAATGGATAAAAATCAAAAGATGTCAGTCAATCTTTTTTTTTTTAAAAAAATTCCTTCCACAAAATCTTTCCCATCCCTTTAAAAAAGTGTGAAGCATTACTCTTCCCCACTTGTGCTATACAGGTCATTGTTTTCATTACTTAAAATATATTTGCCTAACTTGAAATGTAGTTTAAATCTCTAAAACATTTTCAATTCTTCGTTTTATGCTTCTCTTCCTTGCTACGATAAAACATTGTTTTTTGGAAATCTGTTTAGAAACAGATCCATAGAAGGTTAGATTAACTCACTTATTCTTACTTACTCATTTCACAGATCAGGAAACTGAAGCACAGGCTGATACTGTCCTAAGTCACAGACTCCTTAGTGGCACTCTGGTGCTCAATGCAGTAGGCTAGACTAGTTTTCAAATATTCTTCCTTTGTTCCCTAAAGTTCTTAATTAAGAGGACTTTGGATTCTCCATTGCCTCTGTACTTTCAAAGAAGTCTAAAGGAAGTGTTTGTATGCTAAATCCTATTTCATTCTCATTGTACCATTGATAAAGAATTGTGAAATTCCTTCATTTGGTCTACCACCAGTTATTTGACTGTTAGTGGACACGTATTATTCGTTGTAGTGCGCCAGCTACTTCTTGTTGTTGTGTTTGCCCTTCATTCTCAAAGAGGACCATGGCGTCAAGATGATGACATGACTGAGGGAGGGCTGTGCAAGGTCACCAGCCTCACTTGAATCATAACATAAAGTCCCTCACTTCTAGAAACTTAACATCTAGTTGGAGATTAAAGAGTCAGTAATCATTTATTAAGCACCCACTATTCAGTACACTTTGGTAAACTGAGAAACAGTGATCAAATAAGACAGTCGTCCTTATCCTTGGGGACTCATAAAAATTTTGAACTGAAAAGGAACCTTGGGGACATTCTTGGTATTCTAGGGCAGAGGACACTGAAGCTCATGTAGCAGAAGAGAATGTTGATTTCTTAAACTGAATTTCCTGAATAAATTTTTTAAAATTTTTATATCTTAGGTGTCTTTACTGAGAAAAGAGGATATCAGAGTGCCAGGGCATTGTGAAAGGATGTCACAGGTTACTAGCAACACATGCTTTATGATACAGGGAGAGAACTTATTGTCAAATAATAAATAAGGAAGAACTTGATTTGAGTCTCATATATAGAGAGGAGGTAGATTTGGCAGAAGTTCTTACATGGTGAATTCCCTTTACTTACAAAATCATAGAATTTTTGAATTTGTGATTGTGCATAACTTTCTATTTTTTTAAATAAATTTTTACTATTTCTACTAGAATACAGCAACTCCTACTTCATGAGCTTTTTCTCATGTTGAGAAAATAATCATTAGGGATATTGAAGTATTTTTACCTGTAGTATAACAGATGCATTACTGTAATTTCTTAGTCTACAAATATTTATTAAGTGCTTGCTATATAGTAAGCAATGATTTAGGCTCTGGGGAATACAAGGGGAAAAAATGAGATAGTTCCTGTCCTTCATGAGCCTGAAGTCTGACCAAGTAAGGAAACGGGTACATGGATGCACATGAAATATATACAAATAAAAGATATTTGAGGAGGAAAGGCACTAGTAGTCGAGAAATCAGGAAAGTCTATTATATTTGGATGGTAACAACTCCCTCTTTTACTGATTGATTAAACTGATATTTTGATCTAGTCACCTCGACCATTATAAACAGCATTCAAGCTTTGCCTAAGATGCTTATTCTGTTTGCCTTGACTTATTTAAAAAACTGGTAGTCTATGAGAAAATCCTTGTATAGATAATCAGTGGCTTAGAATCTTTCTTCAAATGAATACTTGTTTTTGAATTCATCCTAAGCTTCATTGATAGTTTTCTAGTATTTTTAATATTTGTAATTTTTTTCCTCATTTTCCAAAAAGAAACAAGGACCAACTAATCCAATGCTGTTTCACCTTGTTCGAGATGTCAAACAGGTATGTTTTTATTTTTTTTGAAAATAGAGTAAACCCTTAATTTTTTTTATAGGACTTAACAGATAATTGATACCTAGAGTTATTTTAATTGACAAAATAACTTTTTAAAATTTCCTCTAATATTCCTTAAGCTGTAGGTAGTGGCATAGTGGATAGGCAGCTTGCCTTGGAATCAAGAACTGAATTCAGCTCCTGCCTCTGAATGATATTGACTGTGTGATCCTGGTTAAGTCTTTTTAGTCTCTCAGTTCCCCTGGCAAATCTCTAAGATTACATATAGCAGAATAGCTGCTGATGTGCATTATCATAATACAGCAATCACTGTTCATAAATATAAATGTAAATATGCCTTCAAAGAGTCATGAAAACAAAAGAACTCTTTCCATCTAGATTTAATTGTTTATTAATTTGAGTTGTTGCTAATGAAAGTTTCTTTTAAAAATTATAAAATGTAATGACCTGTGATGTTACTTTAGTGTATCAGTGACTCCTGAAAGAGACTTGTCATGTTACTCTTCTGTACCCCTTTATCCCTCCTTCCCCAGGAACAATAAAATATTTTTAGGTTGACTTGTATTAGAATAATTCAGAAATAAAAGTGTACATTTATATGACACTTTAGTCTTCATAATTTGATATAACCCTTTAATATCCATTGCGTCTTTTGATCCTGTGATATATGGTCATTTAGCTGTGTTTATGATCATCAGGGTGTGTTAGTGGCTCAAACCTACATTTTGCAGTTTATGCAACTCTAGACAGTTTTTTGAAATTATTAACGTATTTGTTGAGAAGGCTGTGTCTGTATGTATACTCAAATGACTTTTTTCAAAAACATCTGAACCCAGTGAATCTAATTTGGAAGTATTAGTTTTTATCTATTCCCTTTTTCTTTTTCACTGTTTAGTTCCTCATTTCAGTGCCTTTTATTTGACTCTCTGCAGACGGTAATCCAGTAGAAAAGATTTAGGTTATATTCTAATTGTGTATCAATTCTGTTCTTTTAAACTGGCACCACTTAACAAGATTCTTTCAGGAAACATTTAATTGATTAGCATGAGAGGAAAGATGGCAAGCTTTGGGTTCAGGAGTTCTCTCTCATATTTGCAGTGTGAATTAGTAGGAATAAACAATTGATTCTGACACCAGACGTGTGAGTTGATGCAGCTATACTTTATATGTTTGCTGTGATAATAGGCCCAAATTTAAAAACAAAACAATTTTGCCATGTACATTTTTCTTCATATATAGTATGGATTCAAAGGGACAGAAAGGAGGATTGGGCATTTTCCAAAGTATATAAAATAAGTTGTGTATGTAAGAAGTACAATTTTTTGAGGGATGGGAAGAAGTTGCTTGTTTCAAATTTTTGTTACCTGTGATTGTCCTCTCATCCCCCACCAGTTTGTCATTTCCAGTATTCTCCTGTGATAATGGACGTTGCCAAAGATCTCATTTTCTATGTTAAAATTTATTTTTTGCATTTGTTAGTATACAGAATGAATTAGTTTATTTTTAGGAACTCTCTTGGGGAGCTAAATAAATATGCTTAAAATGAAGAAATTATCCATTATAAACCCTGGTTTTAGGCAGACACATAATAATAAAGTATAAATGTCTTTGGTGTTATTTTTGAGAACTTCTGCAACAAGATTATTCTAAAACAGACATTAAATATTAAACTACAAAACAGATCTCATGGAATGAATTAAGAGTATAAGACTATCTGGGAAGAATGGGTCATGACAGAATAAAGTCATAAATATAAAGCATGTGGAAGAAAAGATTTTTAAAATAATGCTGTTTGAGTGTATAGACACAGGCCTACGTATCTAATTTATTATTTGTTCTAGAATGGGAAAGTGCCCCAGATCAAGATTTATATTAAGTACAATGATGAAAATCACAGATACAATATCTAACACTGCCTCTCCCCACTTTAGATCTGTAATCATTTTGTGTTCGAACTGTTCATTTGTAAGGCAGTTGTTGGGATGTTAGGCTGCTAAATACTTGTAGAAACAATGTGATAAATGGAGGTTATATTTCTATAGTAGCACCTAAAAATCCGTTTGTGTGATAATGTAAAAAATATTCTATTTTTGTATAACTAATTTTAAATGAGCCTTGAGTCAGAAAGGCCAGAGTTCGGATTTGGCCTCAGACATTTAGTAGCTGTATGCCCCTGGGCAAATGACTTAACCCTGTTTACCTCAATTTCTTCATCTGTAAAAAAAGAGCTGGAGACGTTGAAATAGTAAACCACTCAGTACCCTTGTCAAGAAAACCCCAAATGGGGTCATGAAAAGTCAGACACAGCTTAAGCTACTAAATTACAAAAATTTCAAATACCGTAGTTTCATAGTTGGAAAACAATATAGTTAAGTGGGTCAGAGTCAACATTATGGTGTGGCCATTGGGGAGCTTTCTAATTCTTAAAAGCCTCATCAACAAATACCATAGTGTTTTCTTACCTCACAAGTTGTTAGGAGAATAAGATGAAATAATAATGTATATAAAGTGCTGCTCTATATAAAAGTTATTACTAGTCTGGGAATTTAAGTACTATTTCTAACATTTCTATGGAAAAATATATTTTTTAATATGTAGGTAAAAGGGAATTTATAGACTTGGAGAGAAGTGTGTCTTTTCTTCGCTGTTCACAACTCTTGCTTCAGGTTACTGAGAAGATTTAGTATTCACGAATGAGTCCCATTTCCCATAACTCCAGGATCTTTGTTGGTGAGATTTTCACTCCAGGCTACTGTTAGGACCTAGATCTCAGGTCTAGCACACTCCCTTCCAGAGTCACTAAGTCAAAAATGTTTCTTCCTCTTCCTTTGCAGCTGTTTAGCCACTGAGTGGCTAGAAATGAATTTAATAAGTATAAAGACCAGTTTTCATTATCTAATTGAGCCTACTCATACAAGATATAAATAAACCATTTGTACATTGAACACTTTTAATTTGTGGATTGTTTGTATATAAATATCAGTTAGGTAAAGATTTTTATCCTACAGATATAATGATAACGTTTTGTTTCTAGGGAAACCTTCCTCCAGGATATAAGATAACTCTGATTGATATAGGACTTGTCATTGAATACCTCATGGGAGGAACCTACAGATGCACTTATACTCGAAAACGTTTCAGAGTAATATACAACAGCCTTGGTGGCAATAATCGGGTATGTGGGTTTTCTTTTAGAAATAGTGAATGCATAGTATTATAAACTTTGAAGAAAAATTGCATTGAACTTATAAAATAATAGTGTTCAAATCCAGGGTAGCTAAACTTGACTTCAGTTGTGTTATCTAGTTTATTTATATGATTTTAGAGATTTTTTTCAAATTCTTTAAGTGTAACTATATTAAACATTTATGAAAAATAACAAAACTTCCATTTTTAGCGATCTGGACGAAACACTTCCAGCAGCACTCCTCAGTTGCGAAAAAGTCATGAGTCTTTTGGTAATAGGGAAGACAAAAGGGAAAAAATGCGACACAATCATTTCATCAAGACTGCACAGCCTTATAGACCAAAGGTATTTTTGTTTCAGTGACATCCTCTTTGGATCTGATCCATATTAATTAAGTATAGTAAAGCTATGTGACATTTTTTTAATGTTATAAAATAGTGTTTTGAATTTTTCTTATACACTGAACATCTCTATTTTGCCATGTAACATTGACATCATAACATAGTAGGTCTTTTAGTTCTTCATGGAAAAAAAATAAATATGCAAAGACAAATGATATATATATAGGCTTATACTGTTTGTAAGCGTTTTAATGAATGATTAAGCATTAAAAGTCGATTTGTAGACATGTAGTTCAGAGACATGAGCAGAAATATTATAAATTCATAGACATGTTCAGAAATGTAAAGAAACCATGGGTATTGTAGTCCAGTGAATAGATCTTTTGGGCCTGGACTCAGGAGATCCTGAGTTCAGATCTGGCCTCAGATACTAGCTGCGTGACCTGTTCAATGTCTGATTGCTTCAGTTTCTTCAGCTGTACAAGGAGTTAATAATGGCACTTAGAGCTCCCAGACACACAGTTGTCACTTAATAAGTGTTTGATCTCTTCCTCTTTTCCCCAGTATATTCAGATAGAGCATTGAGAACGTGGTAAGACAAAAATACATTATGGATGATAATATATATGGATGTGAAAATTCACTTTCATTATTTATTCTCCCCAATATTTGGGTAACCTTTTTGTGACCTTATTTCATATTTTAATCAGTAAGTAATGTATAGGCCTTTTCTGTTTATAATACTCCCCAAGGGATCATCTGAATTCTTTGGTTCTGCTTCAGTTTGTTTTACTTGATATTACGTATTTAAAACGAGTGCTAGTTTACAACTTGGAATCTTTGTTATATAGACAGTTTTGTTTAGTGATCATTTTTTTTGTGATATAATTTGGTCTTTTTTATTAAATGGAGTATTTAAGAGTAGGACTAGTTGATTTTAATGGGATACCTATTCCAAAGAAAAGCCTTGAGAAGCTCTCGTATTCCATGTTTACAGTTTGCTAAGCTTAAGCAAAACTATATATCATGACCTGTCATGTTAAATTGCAGGCATAAGTGCATTGGATTTTGTAAACTCTTCATGTGAATCTTAAGGTATGTGTTCTGCCTTTCTGTTCTTCACTTCCCAAGATTGATAGCTCTGTAGAAGAAGGAAAGAAGAAGAAGACCAAAGATGAAATTGTTGACATTGATGATCCTGAAACCAGGCGATTTCCATACCCACTCAATGAGCTCCTGATCTGGGCCTGCCTCATGAAGAGGCAGGTGATGGCCCTTTTTTTCTGGCAGCATGGCGAAGAGTCCATGGCCAAAGCGCTGGTGGCCTGTAAGATGTACCGTTCCATGGCCTACGAGGCGAAGCAAAGCGACCTGGTCGATGACACCTCAGAAGAGCTGAAGCAGTACTCAAAGTAAGTTACACTTTCACCAGATGTGTTCATTTATTTGTTTTCGGTTTTCAGCATTCAGTTCCATAAGTTTTGAATTTTCTCCCCCTTTCCTCCTCCCCTCTCCAAGACTGCATGCGATCTTATATGAGCTCTACAAATACATTCCCATTAAACATATTTTCACATTAGTCTTGTTACATAGAAGAATTAGAGCAAATGGGAGAAACCAGGATATAACAAAATACAACAAAAGAGAAAATAAATAGTCTATTTCATTCTGTGTTCTGACTCCACAGTTCTTTCTCTGGATGTGGGTGGCATTTTGCCTCATGAGTCCTTTGGAAATGTTTTAAGTCCTTGCCTTGCTGAGAAGGGCCAAGTCCATCAAAATCAGTCCTCCTATACTGTGGCTGTTACTGTGCATAATGTTCTCCTGGTTCTGCTCACTTCACTCATCATCAGTTCATCTAAATCTTTCCAGGTTTTTTTGAAGTCTGCCTATTCACCATTTCTTACATCACAGTAGTATTCCATTATATTCATATACCACCACTTGTTCAGCCATTCCTCAGTTGATGGGCATCCCCTTCATTTCCAGTTCTTGGCCACCACAAAAAGAGCTGCTATAAATATTTTTGTACATGTGGGTCCTTTTCCATTTTTGTGATCTCTTTGAGATACAGCTCTAGAGGCAGTATTGCTGGGTCAAAGGGTATACACATTTTTATAGCCCTTTGGGCATAGTTCCAAATTGCTCTCCAGAATGGTTGGATCAGTTCACAGCTTATGGAATGTCTTTTTAATCAAAAATAAAATAACCAAAAGGGCTAATGTAATATCATCTACTATTTAATATATAATTTGCTTTTATTTTTATTTTTCTAGTTAAGAAAGGACATCACTTAAAAAATATTCTTTTTTTGCCTAAGCATCCAAAAAGGAGGTGTTTTGGTTAGGTTTATAAATAAAATTAATCTTTATTTTAGATGTTAGATGAGTGGAGAGTATGTAAAAGATGTAAGTTTTGCACTTTAATTTACAGCCAAGTGGTGAGGATAAAACACGTGTGTGTGTGTGTGTGTGTGTGTGTGTGTGTGTGTGTGTGTGTGTGTGTAAGTTAACAATTCAAGACAATATAATCGATTTGTTACACTGTAAGTAGTAAATCATTGCCCAAGCAAACCATCCACAATTACACCATAATAATTATAGAACTTTAAACAGAAGAAATTCTTGAGACTTTGACCGTGATACAGAATTGTTGAGGGTCTTAAAGGACATGTTTTAATAGGCCCAGAAGGGGTGGCAGTAATCATTCTGTTCACAAAGTATGGAAGCAGAAAGATTTAAGGTATTCCATTTAGAGTTAGCATATAGTATATATCATAGCATCATAGAGTCTTAATGCTGAGAAGAGGGACTTGGGAGATCACCTAGTCCAACTTGTGTCTGAATCAGGAGGCCCCTCTGTAACATCTGTGACCAAAGATCATCCAGAATCTACTTCAAATACTTCTGGTAATAGTTATCTCAGTATCTTTGAAGGAGCTCATTCTGTTTTTTCACAACTTTTAACTGTTGGGAACTTTTTCCTAAAAGTTCAATAAAATCTGCCTCTATAATATCTGTACATTCTTTTCAAGTTCTGAGTAATTTTTTGGACTTGATCTGATACAAAGTGAGGAAATAGTCACTGAAAATTTTAATCTGGAAAGCAAGTACACAGTGGTTTTTATTTTGTATATAGAAAGAATTGGAATTTGGAGAAACCAGATTTGGCGTAGCCAGTTAGGAAGTGTATATGCTGTTCTGTGTATTAAATTGTTAAAAGACTGAAATAGGGTTATAGTCATACTGTGCGTGAAAAGAAAGGTGAGAGTTTTGTAGAGGGCTTGTAATGGGCACACAGTCTAGAACAACAAGCCCATGTATACTTGTAAAATGATTCTGTGGCAGTGGAATCCAGAGTTCTCTCTTCGATATGATTTAATAAACCTTAAGTAATTTCTTCATAGGGTTTTTCATGGTTATAGCAGAATGAGTTGTCCTTCTTTGCATTTAGATCCCTATCAGTTCATCTGTGTAGGTTTTTGCATCATACCATTCTCACTTTAAGATTCTACATAGACACCAGACATTGGTTAGAATTGTCCTAGCTTTTCACAGTTTCCAGAGGCCCACAGATTTGTTTCCGAGGAAGATGAACAAGGAAATCTCAATTTTAGGCCTTGTGCAAATTCTTGAAAAGGCATACACTCCACATTTCAATGGAGTGGAAACATTTCTTAGTTGTGTGTACATTTGAGTAATTCTAACTTGTGTTATCTGTCAGAAGTAGGAAGCCTGGTGTTAAGACTAGTGGTTGGCATAGCCCTAGGAGAGTAATGGTGTAGAATAGTATAAAAAATGAAATTCCATGAATGGAAATCAGAAACTCAATAATTTTTGTCTACTTTTTTCCTTTCACAGTGATTTTGGTCAGCTGGCAGTCGAGCTTCTAGAACAATCCTTTAGACAAGATGAAACAATGGCCATGAAGTTACTCACATATGAATTAAAAAATTGGAGTAATTCAACCTGCCTTAAGTTAGCAGTGTCTTCAAGACTTCGACCATTTGTTGCTCATACTTGTACACAAATGCTCCTGTCTGATATGTGGATGGGAAGGTTGAACATGAGAAAAAATTCATGGTATAAGGTATATTTTCCTAACACCATTCATGTTATCTAATGGATCAAGCTAAATAAGATATCTGTGTTGATTTTCTAGAAGAAGAGAAAGGTCCTGGAAGTACCTTAGCCTGCTGTGCCAAGTAATGGCATGTTCCTTTTGTGTTAGCCCCTAGAGTCACAAGCAACAGGTCACTTAGGGTGATTACTGCTTAATCACTAGCTGGAATTGTGATGGAGCAACAGGTTGTAAGGAAAGTCCAGTATACTTGACGACCTTTGGTTGCCCTGGTAGCTGTAAAGACAGAGGGTATCATGGATCCCTGTAATATTTTTGTGGCCTTTTTAGTGGGTTTTTGTTCTGTTGGGGTTATTTTGAAAGGCAAGAATTTTGGGTAAATGTTTATGTTCTTTCTTGCCTTATAAAGAGGTAGTATCTTGAATTTATCTTCTGATGCTCTATTATATTTTTCCCAATAAGGTACAGAGTAAGTAAACAGTCAGGTAGCCCTTAATTATAGACACATGTAGGTAGATCTGTAATGGTTACTAGTCAGTTACTAAAATGAGTGATGAAAGATTAGCAGAAAAAAACCTACCACATAAAATTTTTTATGCTTGAATTTTGAAGCGTTAGATGAAACTTTCTGTAGAAATAAACCTTTATTGTTTACATTTCTTTATAGAGGTACATGCTGAGGAAGCATAGGCCATACTGTGGAACAGTTAGAAAGAAATTCAGCTTAAAATTAGGAAAAAGGCTCTTAATGGAGATGGTTTTACTATATACCATGAATATTTTGTTGAAATAATATTCCTAAATTTAAAACTCTTTGATTAGGAAACATATGAATTTAAGCCAAAATATATATCTTTATTTATTTAATATTTATTAATATTTGAAGAACTAGTCTAGAAAATAATTGGTCTTTCATAGTGTTTATAATAAATATAGAAGTAGTAGTCATGGTAGGAACCCTGAATGGTCATACAAAAACCTTGGCTTAAGTCCCACCTCTCACACATTGCACTTTTTAAATTATGAGTAAATAACTTAGCCTCTCTGTTCCTCAATTACTTTCTAAGAATGTGTCCCATAGCAGTTGCCAGACTGCATTAGTTGAGGGAGTTGCTCCAAGGAAAAAACAAACAAACCTATTAGTATTATTAAAAACTGTATTAGGTCTTTTACTGGTCTTACTTAAAAGTAACTTTTTTATAAAACAGATTGTAAGTCTTTACGTTTTTCTAGGTGATATTAAGCATCTTAGTCCCACCTGCCATTTTAATGCTGGAATATAAAACCAAGGCAGAAATGTCCCACATTCCACAGTCTCAAGATGCTCATCAAATGACTATGGAAGACAGTGAAAACAACTTCCAAAATATTACAGAAGAAATTCCTTTGGTAAGGAAGTGGTACATGAGTAAAAGAAGCAACATTTTAAGCTTAATATGAATAACTAGCTAATCTTTTTTTTTTTACTTTAGGAAATTTTCAAAGAAATCAGAGTTTTGGAAAATAATGAAGGAAAGACTGAAATTGACATACAAATAAAACCAAAAAAGCTTCCAATCACTCGGAAATTTTATGCTTTTTATCATGCACCAATTGTGAAATTTTGGTTTAATACAGTGAGTATCTTTGGGGGTGCTTTTTGTTTTTGTTTTTAACCTAATTGTATGACATGGTTTTTAAGAATTAGGAACAATTCTGTCTATACAGGTTAGTCTGTTGTAATTACAGAAATGCTTGCATTTGTCCTTGACAGTATTGAAACTGATGTAATGAAAAGGAATAATTTGTAGAGCATTATATGAGGAAGTATTAATATTATATAACCTGAATCAGTGTGAAATACAGCAGTAAAGACTGGTGAGATTAATCTTGGAAGCTTTTCCTGAAGGTGATTTTTTTTAAAGTGGTAAGGCAGATTAGCAGAGTGGAAAGAATGGTTCATGCGATGATGGCCTGAACAGTGGAAATGATACCAGAAAGTTGGACCGACACGATCGGTGATGGCGGTCATAATCATAAAAGTAATCCATCAGTGATGGTAAGAGTAGTACTAGCAGCTGCTACTTATATAGATTGTCCTTTAAGGCTCCAGAGTACTTGAGAAATACCATCTCATTTTATCTCGGTGATAACCGTGGCTGATCGGTGCTACTGTTAGCCCCATTTTGCAGTCAGAAATGAGGCCATTTCACACAAAGAGCGTCAGAGGCCACGTTCCTGACTCCGTATCCTGTACCACAGAGCCACCTCATAGGAAGTATAGGACACAGTACACTGTTGATAGAGTTTGCTTTAGACTTTCATTCAGGAAAGTAGCAGATGAAAATATCAACCAGTGTTTACCATCAAAACATCCATTTAAAACTCCATATTATTAAATCAATGTTTTTAGATATTTAACTTTTTAATTGCCTTTTTTTTAGTTGGCGTACTTAGGGTTTCTGATGCTTTATACATTTGTGGTTCTTGTAAAAATGGAACAGTTACCTTCAGTTCAAGAATGGATTGTTATTGCTTACATTTTCACCTATGCAATTGAAAAAATACGTGAGGTATGTTTTTAACACCTTCTTTTCTTGTGAATGACTTGGTTCTTTTACTTATGGCACTTCTAATACAGATATTGTCGTATTAGCCATGTAATTTACTGTTTAGGCACCCACCGTGTAACCAAAAAACATGGCCAAATTATACAACTGAGTAGCTAAGTATGTAATTAAGATTTCTACCAGGTTTGGACAGAGCTGCCACAATTCAGAGAAATTTTTCTACTTCAGAATTATAGAAAGGTTGGATTTGCCAGAACATTGTTTTCATAATATTTTCATAATACTGTGGTATGTTGTTGTATGTTTCTGCCTTGGACTTAATTAACTTCATGGGGGTTCATTAGTCATGTGACTTCCTGAAAGTTAGAGATCTTTTCTTTCCTGCTCTGTTGCTCTTTTCATCCTAAATTCTTGCCTCTCCTTTGTATTAATAGCCAATACCTATTTGCTGCCTAGTAGCTTACATTTTTTTTTATACGTTAAATTATGTATCAGCTGTCCGTAGAAATTTATTTCAAAGAAATTGGTAAATTAAGAAATACTTTTAACAGTTATGGCAAGATGGTTGAGGAATTGTGAATTTCCCAGTTCCTCCACTCCCACCTCCCTCTGAATACTGGTGAGAAAGAAAATTGCATTCCATTTTAGATTCTTTCTGTTCTATGTATAGCAGTAAAAACACAAGGCAAATGGGTAATAAAAATCAACAAAATGGAGATACAAAAATTGAAGGCATTTATTTTTAGTAGTTTCATTTTTTGGTAAGAAAGAACTGCAAGGAAAGTGAGTGCTCATTGAATGGCTGAGCAAGTTGTGATCTGTAAATATTGTGGACTTATGACACTATAAGGAATAGAAGAATGCAAAAAAATTTGAGATTTAGATCAAGTGATCCAAAGCAAAAATAAATGGAACTATAATAATTTACTCATTGGCCAAAATAATGTGAGAAAATACCATTAAAAGATTTCAGAACTCTGAAGCCTGTGCCTAATTATGACCTGAGGACTAATGGGAAAACATGATATTTTGAAGAAGATGTTCACTGATAGTACTGGTGTGTTGATTTATTCTGTTAAATTGTTAAGATGGAGAGTTCTGTTCATCATGACAGTGACTTTTTTTTAAGACAATAAGTATTAATAAACACCTGATCTGTGCCAGTCACCGTGCTAAGCCCTGGGGACACCAAGAAACACAAAAAGAACTGTGCCTTCACGTAGATAAGGGGCAGACAACTGTTGCTGCATCAAGGGAAGGGGGAGGGGCACCTTCTTTCTAAGATAGTAATTGAACTGAGACTTGAAGGAGACCAGGGAAGCCAAGAGGGAGAGAATTCTGGGCATGGGAGTCAACCAGTGAAAATGCATGGAGTCAGTAGGTTGCAGTGTATTGGACAAAGAACACCAGGGAGGCTGGTACCATTCAGTGACAGAGTCCACATCGTGAAAACATTACTAAAACTTTTTTAACTGGTCTTCATCTTACCCCCCCCCCCCCCAAAATGCAAAGTAAGTGCAAATAACTATTTCTAAAGGAAAACTACCCCCCAAATTCACAAGACTCTATAGGGGTGGACTGTATATAGGTAGACAGATTTCACCAGAATTCAGAGAGAAAATGTGATTCAACTCAACAAGTCCCTTGGTTGTCAAATTCTAGAGCTACGTTGATAAAGAGAATATCCTATCACTTACATAGCAACCCCAGCTTGAATTACACAGATTATTCACTTGATATAAAACATAGAAAGCTATACTGTGAGTCTCAGAAAATAAACAGATTAATAATAACTTGATTAAGTAATTTAACAAAAAGTAAAGAAAATCACAAACATTGCCCCAGAATTTTCCAGCCAATTAAACTGGCAGATTTGAAAATAAAATTAGGAATTGAAAAAGTGGAACTTTTTAATCAAACATTTTTACAGTAAAACATTTGCTGAATCCTTTGACATGTAAAGCAAACTAGGAGCAGCCCTCCCAGTAATTCCTTGAAAGGTTCTTTTCAGAACAGTTGATATATCAATTAAGGCAAATATCAGATAACAGCTGCTTCAAAACTCTAAACTGTTGCACAGAATTGTCAAAGGAGCAGGGATATGAGAACCTGGAATTCACTGAAGGATCTTCGCTGTAAGTGGTCTCAAAGAGGAGAGATTGGAGAGACTGATTGGAATAGGGCTCCTCATTGGCCTGGTTTTCAGAAAAGGGCAGAAGTATCTGGATGATTCCCCCACCAGATAACAAGAAACAAAGGCTTTGAGTAAATCACATGCCCAGAGAGAGGAGCAGTGCTTTTGTTCACCTCGCTCAGCTTCAGTTCGTACAACTCTTAGCACGTTCTGCTGAAACCGGACTTCTTGTCATTTCTTATATCACAATGGCATTCCATTATATTCACGTCCCATAATTTGTTCAGCCATTCCGTAAATGATAAGCACTCCCCTGTTTCCAGTTCTTGACCTGAACAAAAGACTGCTACAGATGTTTTCACACTTAGGACTTCTTTCCCTCTTTCTTTGGGATATAGGCCTAGCAGTAGTATCACTGATTGATTTGGTGACCTTTTGGGCGTAGTTCTCAATTGCTTTCCAGTGAATGAATCTAGTTTACAACTCCATCATTATTTGGGTGTTAACATACCTTTCCAACATTTGACATTTTCCGTTTTTGTCAACCTTGCCAAATCTGATCAATGTGAGGTGGAACCTTAGAGTTACTGTAATTTGCATTTTTGTGATTATTGGTGATTTGGAGCATCTTTAATAGGGTTGTCGATAGCTTCTCATACTCCTTACTGTTCTCTGTCTGTATGACCCCCTGTCTAATCAGTTGCCAAGTCGTACTGATTCTACTTTTTCCTTATCTCTCACGTCTGATCTGTTCTTTCTAGTGAAATAGACTCTGCCCTTATTTGTGTCTTTATCACTTCTCACATGTGCTATCACAGTAACCTCCTCATTGATTTTCCTTCTTCCACACATTTAGCCAAAATATTCCTAAAACAAATCTGAGCAGATCATTCCTCTAGTCAGAATGCTATAGTAGTTTCTTTTTGTCACTAGGATAAAATATAAATTCATTAAGCTTACCATTTTAAAGCCTTTTACAATATGTCTGTCACCTTTCTTTCCAGTTCTATTTTGTCTTATTTCTATACTAGTGAAACTAGTCTTAGTTTTTGGTGATATTCACTTCTCATCTCTGCCTTTGCACACAAGTGGTTACAACTTTTAAAATCTGTAGCTTCCTTCAAGTCATAATTTAGGTACTGTCTACATAAAGCATATTCTGATCCCCCCAGTTTTTAGCTCACATTCCTTCTTGAAATTGTTAGTTTGTATTTACTTGCACATGTCTTCCCTTCCCACTCAGTCTTATGTAAACTCTTTGAGGGTTAGGCTGCTGTTGGCTTTTGTCCTCCTATTGTATAGCACAGTGGCGTTTGCTTAATAATGTTAATGCATTTTTATATGATATTTGGATTGGATTATTTTAATAAATGTTGGGCTTTTTAAAGTGCTGAGATAAGCTTGTAAAAGGGGGAAAATATCTAATGTTTAACTTGGTGTTTTTTGCTTTTTAATATAGATTTTTATGTCTGAAGCTGGGAAAATAAGTCAGAAAATTAAAGTGTGGTTCAGTGACTACTTCAACATCAGTGATACAATTGCCATTGTGACTTTTTTCATTGGATTTGGACTAAGATTTGGAGCAAAATGGAAATTTGAAAATGATAAAATATTTGTTGCTGGAAGACTGATTTACTGTCTTAATATTATCTTTTGGTATGTCCGATTGTTGGATTTTTTAGCTGTAAATCAACAGGCGGGACCTTATGTGATGATGATTGGCAAAATGGTAAGTTTATATAAAATGAAATGTCGATAATATGCACATGTTTTGTTTAGAGAATCCTCAGTAATCTATGAAGAAACAATAGAGATTATAACATAAATAGAATAGGATACAATGAATCCGCAAAATCAGCAGTGTTTCTATGGACGGAAGGAGTATAGGATAGAAAATTCTATGAAAAATGACTGCAAATTGCATAAACTATCTGGGAGTTAATCATCAGCAAAATCATAACCCAAGTAGATAAAAGTTATAAAACATTCCTTAGAGAAAAATACAAGTAATTGGAGTGATAACTCAGTGGTTATGGCTCTGCCAGCATGATAAAAATGTCATTGCCAGAAGTCATTTCTGTAAAGCTATGCCATGCCAGCATGATAAAAATGTCATTGCCAGGAGTCATTTCTGTAAACTATGCCATGCCAGCATGATAAAAATGTCATTGCCAGGAGTCATTTCTGTAAAGCTATGCCACGCCTTTGAAGGTTTGGCAAGTCTCTAATAGAGGAAAGCATACGTATACAAGCTAGAATTGAGAACAACTCATTTAGGGCGCAGTGGGAAGACAGGCTGTAAAGTAAGAAGTCACATTAGAGAAGTAGGTTGAGACCAGATTCTTAAGAACACTGAAAATCAGGTAGCAAAATTAAAATTAATTGATGTGGAGAGAGAGGAAGGGAATAAGCATTTATGTAGCACCTACTGTGTATTAAGTGCTAGACTAAGCACTTCACATATGTTATTCTCCCAACTCTGTAAGGTGGGTGCTGTAATTATCTCCATTTTATAGTAGAGAAAACTGAGACAAACAGGTTAAGTGACTTGCCCAGTGTCACACAGCTAGTAAATGTGTGAGGCCACATTTGAACTCAGGTTTTCCTGATTCCAGGCCCAAGATTGTATCCACTATGTCATCTAGTTGCCTCTGTGGTAAGAAACCAGGGAATTACGAGGACTTTTGATCAGAGCTCTTTTAGTACCAGCTACTATGAAA
Organism: Potorous gilbertii; assembly: GCA_028658325.1. Lineage (NCBI taxonomy): Eukaryota > Metazoa > Chordata > Mammalia > Diprotodontia > Potoroidae > Potorous > Potorous gilbertii. The sequence goes on from CM053774.1 coordinate 2,025,423, forward strand.
GTTACATCTATTCTTTTTTTGAAATAACATTTTCAGTTAGCTGCTTAGTGCAACTGGTCCTTATGTATGAATATAATGCTAACTAGGCTAGAATCTTGTCACCTCCCCTCCTTTTATTGGTCATTCCATCTGTATTCTCAAAAATAATTTATAGGGACACAGTTAACATCTTTTCTATTAACACTTATCTAACTCTTTACTATTTTCAATATTATCTGTTTATCAGATTAATTATCTTTACAGAGATTGGGAACTACTGGTGTGGAATACTACAAATCAGATGTTTTCTGATGTGCTGGTTGCTTCTATTGGAATTTATCCTTTGATAATTCAGTAATTCAATATTAGCAGACAGGTTAAGTTTTGTTTTAGAAATCATGGTCAGCGTAGTATATCACTAAGTTTGGAACTTTACAAGACCTAAATATTTTTAAAATTTATTGATATATCTTGATTTGACAAAGTAATGCAACAGACACTAAACATTGAAAATTGACTTTCTTTTTTTCACTCTAGTATAGGAGACATACCTGTAAATGATCATTGTTGTACAAGAAAATAATTAGTGTACTAGAATCCATCAACAAACATTGATTGGTTAAGTATCTACTGTGTCCATCAGAGTGCTAGGTACTGCTCATATATAAACAAAAATAAAGTATCCTGTTACCCAAAGGAGCATATATTGTATTTATTATGGGAGGCAGCATATAAACTTAGAATTTATATAGCAAATAAATACAATATAATTCTGGATAGAGGCACTAGCTGTTTCGAGAGTTTCCTGAAAGGCCTCTTGTATTTGAACTGAGCTCTCAAGGAAACAAGGGATTCTTAGAGGCAGTAGGGAAGAAGGGAATTTCAGGCAGAAGTAACAGACTGTACAAAAGCACAGAGCCAGGACAGGGAATGCTGTTTGTAAGGAACAGTGAGAAGGCACTGTTTTTATAATAAAATCAACCCACGAAGTAAAGACTTTCTCAAGGCCAGGAACATATCATCTACTTTATGTTCTCTCAGCACCATGCATTTCCTCCCTGCCCCATCCCCATCTCTATTACATAGAACTATGCCTTTTAACATTTTTGGTGCTTTTGTATTTATTTAATTTAGCTCTTTATTTTTTCCTATCTTTCTAAATTTTCTCTTTCCGGTTAGATTTAAAACTTTCTTCAAGCCAGGGATGCCATCATCCTTGTTCTAATGAAGACTGTGTAATTTTATCAGATAACATTGAGAAAGTAGACTTATTCAACTCCTATTTTGCTTCATTTTTTTGATGTCAATGCAGACAATCTCCAAAGTGGAAAGGAAATTGAAGCCTGACATATGTAAGGAAAGATAATAAGAGAGAACCTAATGTAACTTAAGGAAATTCATCTTTCAAGATTCACACAGTTGTGATCTTTTGGAAATTGCCATCTGTAGTCTGAAAATTGGTGGAGAATGAGTAAGGTGCCAGAACTTGGCAGATAGTACCCTGTTTTTCAAAAGGGAAAGGAAGTTGTATTTAAAAATTTTTTTTATTGATATCATTTGTTTTTCATCCCCTTTATTTGCTATCCTTCCTGCCCCACCCAGAGAGCTACCCCTTATAACAAAGGATAGAAAAGAACAGTTCAGCAAACCCAACCAACACATCGATCAAGTATATGTTTTGTTCCTACTTATGCTTGTCTCCTCTTCAAGGACAAGTGTGCCTAGAGTGGATTTAGCTACAGTTTCTTTTCCATTTACTTTGCTGTTATCATTGTCTGTATTCTGGTTTTTGTTTATCGGTTATAGCGGTTATAAATCTTCCCGTGCCTTCCTGTACTCTGCATACTCAATATTTCAGTAATATTTTATTACATTGATTAACAACAATAAAAAAGAATTAGTAGAATTGACTAGATGATGATGGATCAGGAACACTTGAACTCAATAACCTAACTTTGGGGACATAAAGGTTTATACCATTTTAATTTGTCATATGCATTACACCCTAAAAATGAGAAGAAAATCAGAAAAAAAAGAAAATCAAATCAAGTCTCTTTCATAATTATATATGGTAGTAGGTAAGGTAGGGATGATCACAAAATATAAAATAGCTAATTTTCATTACATTGCATTGAAAAGATTTTGTGCTAGTAAAAATAGTACAACCAAAATAAGAAAAGTAATTAGGGAAGATAAAGATTTAATATACAAGGTAATAAATGTATATTAAACTGGAAGCCATGTGCCATTAGATAAGTGGTCAAAGAAGATGGCGAGTACTCAAAAGATTTACAGACCATCGACAACCATATCAGAGATGGTTCATCGCAACAATTTACACACAACAAATTGTTAATAATAACCAGAGATAGGAATAGTTGATGTTGAAGGGGTTTACGGTAAGAAGGCCATCACAGTAATGTGCTATTTGTATTGTGCTTTGAACTGATTCAATCATTCCGTTTACCCTAAGAAAGTGAATAAAGCTTCCATACCCATTGTGTTCTTTCATTAAGAAGCACATTAGTGTATTTGAGCAGGTCCAAAATGGGGCAACCAGAATGAGAGAGGGGCTTGACACCACTTGTACAAGACTGGGGCCATTTCAGTTCAAAAAGACAAAGCTTGAAGAAGGTATTCGTGCATAAGAACTCTTTACTCCAAATATTTGAGGACTTACGGGAAAAGAAGATTGGGTTTATTTTGTTTGGCCCTAGATGGCTAAACTGGTGAATGAGAATTATAGGGAAATAGATTTCTACATAACATAAACAAGAACTGTATAATAAGTGCTGACCAAAAATGGGATAAGAGTTTTGATTTACCATGACTTGTTCTGTGATATTTTTTTCTGATAAACAATAACCATATAATTTACATTTTTTTGTAAATGTAATTTATCGTATTCACTAATCAAACATCTTTGATAGCTTACCATCACTTAAGAAAAACGTTAAAATTCTGCCCTTACCTACTTTCATTATTTTCCTCTACCATTCTCTAGAACCTTTCAAAATTTGGTCTCCAGCCCTCCAGAAATCCTTCTCTTCTTTACTCTTATTATCTGAAAGCTACCCTTTCTTCTGTTTGCCTTTCTGTGATCATAACGATCTCTTGGGAATTCCTTTAGTATTTATTGATCATACATATTTGCCATTTTCCCATTGTAACTTAATTTTGTTAATTATCTCTATATGTAAGTATAACTAAAGTATAAGCCATAAGTAAAGAAAAGCCTCTTGCAATCTTTTTTTAAATTTTAGTTGGGACGCTTAGAGACTTCAAGGTCAATGTCACGTTTCTGTTTGGGAGTACTGGCTTAAATACATGCCTTTTTTCAAAAACATTTATCAATTTGATCATCTTGATGGATTGCAGTTTATATTCCCTTTGGCCACAGAGTATGGTCTTGTTGAACAATATTAGAGGAAAAAAGAAAATAAGAAAATTTCTTAACATTGAATTTTTTTTTGGTGAAAATAATAGATTGTTTTCAATTTCTTATTTATTTTTGCTGTTGCCATTTTTTAAACAGGTGGCCAACATGTTTTACATCGTTGTAATTATGGCACTTGTCCTGCTCAGTTTTGGTGTTCCCAGACAGGCAATACTTTATCCTCATGAACCACCATCTTGGAGGCTTGCTAAAGAAGTTGTTTTTAATCCATACTGGATGATTTTTGGTGAAGTTTATGCATATGAAATTGATGGTAAGATTTTGTTTTAAAATGCATTTATGTGCTATCTAATATTAAAATATGACTTTCTTCATGGGTCCAAGGGGCATTTTTGTAAAATCATATTTGTCTAGAGATTAGAATTCTGGCAACCTCAGCCCCAGATAATTCATGGCTGTGAACCAAGAAATAAATTAGGTGACCCAACATAGTACTATGGATCTATGTACTTTATATATAGGAGAGGACTTGAGTCCCTTATCCACAACCCGTTTAACTATCTGACATGCAGTTCTAACGTATCAGTCATCAGGTCTTCACCTACACTGGGACAAAACAAAAAGGGGGAATGAGAGACTGATGGAAACATACTGATAATGGCAGCTAATATTATAACAAAAAAGTTAGTATAATAATGTTTCTGAGTCATCAAGAAATGTAAAATTTTAGGTATCTCATAGAACTTTTTTAAAAAAACATTCCCTAGCAAAATGTTTAACCTTTTAAAAGTTTTGGCACTTAAAGAAGAGTTAGTTTTGGTCTTTTCAAAGCTTGTGTTCCATTGGCGTTAGACTTCAAAAAGTCAGAGTCACTACCATGCCACAGTGCAACATCAGATTATATCTGGTATGAGTGTTCCTTTGCTATGGTATTAATGTGTCTAATTTTTAATAAGCTAAAATAAAATCCCAGAATCATTTTTTTCTCAACATAGTCAAATCCAATTTGTGATTCCTTTCTTAGTGTGTCTCTTTCTACATTTTAACTCTTTAGAGAAAAGTGATTCAAGAGAATGTTGAGCTAATTTTATTCATATACAGTTTGTCTGCCTTAGCTTTGTACCTCCTAGCCTACTTCAGTGTTTTAAGTTGAAACTGCTTTTTCAGTGGCCTCACCACACTCTTCGTTTACATGACCCTTACTCATTTTTCATTTTTCGCTCTCTTCCAGTGTGTGACAAGCTATAAAGATGTATATATATATTTACTTATTTGCATGTTTCCCCTATTAAGCTCATTGAGGCCAGGGACTGTTTTTAGCCTTTTTTTGTAACCCTGTTGCAGAGCACCTGCCATGCTTAATAAATGTTGATTGATTAAAGGAACGTAATGGGATAGAGGAGATTATATTTTTATCAAACCTCTAAGATTGTTCATTTCAATCACTCATTAAATGTTAGAGATTAATATCTAGTTATTCACATCTCTCTCATTTTATGTAGGGGATTTTGGGTTTTTCCTTATAGCCTCTTCAGGAGGAATTGAAACTATCTTGTCCTGGGTCTGTGTTCACTGATGTTACGGAATGTTATGGACACCAAGGAACCAAAACCAATGACTACTATACATTTGTTTACTTTTCCTATCTTTTCCTTCCATGAAATGCAAACTCTCGCCAAGAGGTTTCTTACATAGTTTCTCACAAACTCTCTCTGGGTAACTTCATCAAGGTTCCATGGTTTTAACAGTCTATCCAAATGACTCCTTTTTTATATAACTTCAGTCCCTCATCTCCAGTTATCTCCTAGACATTATGAACCAGGTATCTCAGGGACATCTCCAATTGAACATGTCTACCAATGAATTCATTTTGTCTCCCAAACTCCCTACTCTTCCAGACAACTGTATTTCTGCCAAAGGCACCACCATTCTCTCAGTCTCCAAGATTTGAAACCCTGGCACTACCCTGGATTCCTCATTCTCCCTCATTCCACCTATGCGATCTTCCTCCACTACAAATTTTGCTTCCAGCATTTTCTCCCCATATAGCTGCCACTTGAGTTCAGACCCTTATCATCTCTCACCTAGACTGTTGCATCAGTCTCCCTGTCTCAAGTCTGTCACCGCTTTACTCTGTCCTAAACACTGTAGCCAAACCAATTTTCCTTAGGTGGATATCTTACCATGTCACCACCCACACTTCCTGTTGCATTTATGATCAAGTAGAAACTCCTCGGTCTCCTCAGTTTAGCTTTTTTAAGTCCATCACAACTTGGCCCTGTTTTTCCAGTCTCCCCATTCTGTAGTCCAGCCAAACTGGTTTTCTCCTTGTTCCTTATTCATGACACTGTATTTCCCATTTCCTTGCCTTTGCACCCCATACCTGGAATATACACCCACTTTACCTTTGCCTCATAGATTCCTCTTTTTCCCTTAGGACATAGTTCATGCACTGTCTTCTGAATGAAACCTTTCCTGATCTCCCAAAATGTTGGTGCCTTCCCTCCAAATTACCCTGTATGTAACTACTTTGTGTATATTTGTACTTGTTCACTTTGTGTTTATGTTGTCTCTATGCCATGTCTGCCCCCATCAAAATGTAAGCAAGTAACGTTTCATTCTTTGTATTTGTATCTTCAATGTCTTTCATAGTCCCTAGCTCAGTGCACTTAATAAGTGTTTGATGATTGATTGATTCACAGGATTTAGCCTGGGAGAATTCTGGGAGAATAGGGGCAGTATATGCTGTCCATCAGAAAGATTATAAACAGTAGATTCACATCCTCATTCATGCATATGTACACAAACGTGCCCTTCCTCTCTGCCCCCACCCCTTGTTCATATACTGTATGTAAAGTCTCTGGGGAAGAACACTGAGTTTGCAAGCTCATCCCTTTCCTTTAAACTCCTATGCTAATCTAGAAGATAGAGAGCTTTATGAAATAATAGATCCAAATCTTTGCAAACTGTTAAATATTATATATGTGTAAGAAAAGCCTTTTTTTCCTCCACAGTATGTGCAAATAATACAGAAGGAAATGTAGGACATCTCTGTGGACCTGGAACGTGGTTGACCCCATTTCTTCAAGCAGTCTACCTCTTTGTACAGTACATAATTATGGTTAATCTTCTTATTGCATTTTTCAAGTAAGTACCTTATTTTAAAATGACTAATTAAATAGGTATTTTTCTTATTTAAATCAAACACATAACTTGTGCAGCAGATATGGAATTACTGTTCTTCAATAGGCTTAAGTTCAAACAGTATATTTAGTAACTCTTTCCTAGCTCTTTAAAATGTCAGTAACCTCACCATTTCTAAACTACCCTTTAAATTGATCATTCTCACTTGTTCCTATAAATAAAGTAATCTTAATTTTTTTCAACTTGGTTTTATTTCTGAGAGACCCTAACAAACCAAAGGATCCCTCAGTTAATTAGAAAAGGGAACATAAGTATCAAGCAATTCAAGGGCCTCAGAAGTAACAAGATTTGAAGTCGTTGGAGGGAGATTGGGAGGATTGACGAAGAAAGGGTACATTAGAACAGTGTTTATTGAGAGCCTGGGCTGTGCTCGCTGCCACATACGCAGTAATAAAAATGAAAGAATTCCAGCCATCAGGGACTTTGCTTGCATTCTTCTGGGGATTGGGAGTAGAAATACAGTTTATGTACAGAGATAAATAAATGCCAAGTAATTTTTATGTGTGGAAGCTTTCACAACTGGGAAACTTGTTGGGGGGCATGAGAGGTAAATCTGAAAAGGCCTTTCATGAGAGGGGGTGCTTGAGCATAGCCTGGAACAGAGACGCTCTTCCAAGAGGAAGAATGTGACAGAAAAGAGGAAGGGACAGCTTTTTCAAAGGTCTGGAATCAGAAGGTGAAATGGATCCTCTCTGTGCAGAAGCAGCAAGTGGTTAGTGTGTCTGCACCTCGAGCGCTGGGCAGGGATTGTATTTCATCATCAGGGCAATAGAAGCTGCTTAAGCAGAGGATTATTGGGATAGTTGTGAGTGTTACTGAAGATGGAGAGCAACTGGGAGAATATCAAGAACCTGTTTCTTGTCCTGGCTGTTACTAACTCCCTCTGGAAGCATGTATATAGAATTTTATCTCACTCTCAGAACCTCGGTTTCATCAGTAGAATTAGATTAATTGTTAGCATCCTTTCTATTGTAACATTGTGTAATTCTGTTCGTAATAGTAAATAGAAGTATTAAATTTTTAATGTAAATTTACATAGTCATACTAAAAGATTGACTCCATGTTTGTAGGTCTTTTTGGCCACTTACAAAACTTTATTTCCTATATTTTTCATGATCACATTTCTGTCTTTCTCTTATCATGTTTTGGTACTTTGCTTTTAGTCATGTCTGACCCTTCATGACCCCATTTGGGGTTTTCTTGGCAAAGGTACTGGAATGGTTTGCCATTTCCTTCTCCAGCTCATTTTACAGATGAGGAAACTCAAGGTTAAGTGACTTGCCCAGGGTCACACAGCTAGTATGTGTCTGAGGCCAGATTTGAACTCAGGAAAATGAGTCTTCCTGACTCCAGGCCCAGCACCTAGCTGCCCCACAACGCCAATATTTTGGAAAGCGGTGGTGGAGAGAGAGAAATCTTGATTGGAGGGATTTTTATATAAATGATCAGTCTTCTGTGGATACTTGGGAAGAAAGAAAAGGATACCTTTGCTGCACATGCATCATTGAAAGTAGAAACTTAGTATTTTTTTATACTCTACAACTTTCAGATTCTTTTCCCTTGTAGTCTCTGAACTGGAATAGATAGCCTCTAAGGTTCAGCTTAGACTCTAACTTCCATAGCTGCTGTCAAATCAGTCCTACTAGCTTGTTAAATAACCATTTCTTATAAAAGATGGTCTTTGGAATACAGAGGAAAAAATTATCAAATTCCCACTGTCAGAAAGTTTAGGTTCTAAGCATTTCAAACTGCCTTTCTTTCCTATTTCTGGCTGTCCATTAATCCTTATTTTAACCCATTTTTCAGAGTTTCTTCCTGTTGTTTTTCAAAATTTTCACATAAAAGAAAATGATAGGAGGTCCTGTTGTGGGCCAGGAGTTGCCCCATAATGTGTTTTTACCTTGAGTTATTCAGCTCCCCAGGATCAGCTCTTGCTCTACCTATCGTGTCTCCTTCATCAATCAATCAGTTAGGCTAGCTGGTTCTAGCTACACACACAGAGAGAATTCCCTTGGGAAAGCACTACATGAACTTCTGCTCTGTGATAGACTAAGTTGAGTTTTGCAATTTTCTAGCATCAGAGGATTGATCATAGATTGGAAGTCAAAGGGAATTTAGAGGTCATCTAATTTAGTAGATGGCAAAACTGAAGCCTGCAGAAGCTAAGTGACTTGCCCACAGGGAAATAAACTGGATCTGCTGTCTCAAAAATCCAGTACTTTTTCCAGTGGATTACACTGCCATCAGTTACTTTCATGACCAGTCGGTGGCAATAGATCTGGACTAGAAATCCTAAGACTTGAATTTTCTTACTGACCTATTGTATTGTAGCCTTTTACATAAACTTGTCATGTGATCCCTAGTGACTGGTTAGAAGTTTAAGATGTCAAACCTAGCAAAATAATAATACTTTATTACTTCTATTTACCCTTTTAGCCCCAAATCTAAATATTGACCAAATGTTTTTTGGTTCCTTTATATTTGCTAAAACCCCTTTATTGTTATGTTTAAATAGGTCATTAAGTCAGAACCATAAATGCCATTAGAGGTGCCTTCTATTAATTTCCTGATCATGGATTAATATTAATTTTTGTGTCTTGTGCCCATTAGCAGCAGTGACATATTTCTGTACTGCATCATCCGGTTCAAATGACAGTAATGACCGCTATTTAACGTTTGTAAAATGTCCTACAGACGTGTCGTTTCAGCCTCGTAACAACCCGGAGAGGCCACTTGTATTGTTGTCCCCGTTTCAGAGATGGGGAGATGGAGGCAGGCAGAGGCTCAGTGACCTGCCCGGTATCGCACAGCCAGTAATGACCTGAGGCAGTTTGAATTCATGTTTCCTCTCTCCAGGTCCAGTTCTCTGCCTGCTGTGCCACCTTAGCTGCCTGTCTTAAACTGCAGGGGCAGATGTAAGCTCCTTTAGATTAGGCCTATCATGGTGCCTTATACAGGTGGCTCTTTAGAAAAGAACCGCTAAATTTTAAGATAAATGAGGACTCCACTCTTACGTTACTAATATCTCTGTAAAAATGCAAATGAGAAACGTTTTTAACACCAAGTAGGTTGTAAATTGCATCATTTGTTAGTATATGTATCTGTTAGCAAGTACTTTTGTTTTTATTTGTGACTTTAGCTTAGGGCTCTACGGAAATAGAACTTTTCTTAATTAATATTTACATTTTTTCAAAGAATATGGTCAACTAAAGTTTGCTTTTCTTTTTCTTTTGTGTCCCTTAGCAACGTATATTTTCAAGTAAAAGCAATTTCAAACACTGTCTGGAAGTACCAGCGTTACCATTTCATTATGGCTTATCATGAAAAGCCAGTTCTGCCTCCACCGCTTATCATCCTTAGCCATGTGGCTTCCATGTGTTGTTGTATATGTAAAAGAAGAAAAAAAGACAAGACTTCAAATGGACCAAGTAAGAAAGATTTTTTTTAAAGCAAAAGCTTTTCATTTCACAATTTATTAAATAATATTACAGCTTAAAAATTTTGTGGTGATTTTTTTTCACATTTGTAATAGTAGATATAATATGTTAAATTAACTTTATTGGATTATTGGCCTAAGTAAACATAATCATGTCTCATAAGAAATATGAATAGTGCTAAATAAACTTCATATTGTTGTAGTTGTTGGATATTTTTATCCTACTGTTTGTATAACGTTAACACAATCAGTGATTTTGCTGCTACCAAATCTTTTGAAAATGCTTTCATCATGTCCCATTTTTCTCAAGAACTTACAGTATCCCTCTTTTGCAACAACCACATCAAATTCTGCCACTCTGCTTCACTTTCAAAATATTCCATAATATCCATCTTGCCTTTCTAATTTTATTTCATACCATTCTTAAATTCTCCATCTTAATCAGGCCAGACTCAACATTTTCCACTATCCATTGTCCCTCCCTTCCATCCCAATAAACATATCCTCCACTCATTCCTGCTTCCCTATCTTTGATCATGCCAGCTTCACTTTCTGAATGTCCTCTGTACTCCCTGCTACTTATTTAGAGTTTATTTCCCAAGATCTAGCCTAAGCTCTTCCTGTTTCTTCCTCTTGCTGCTTGTCTAACTTTGGGACAAATCACTTCATTTATTGTGTTTAAGTTCCCTCATCTTTAAAACCTCCATCCTAAGTATGAGTATCTGTGATTCCTACTTCCTTTGAACTCTCCCTCCTGCAAACTTACTTTACATTGTGATTCAGTACCATGAAATGTTTAGCACTTGATTGTCTTCTTTTTTACATATGCTAAGTTTTGTTTTGTTAACTAGATTATACTGTATCTTTTACATAAATCAAGAGACTCAGATACAATTTTATATCTAACTATAATTAAGGTTAATAACTTGTATTTATTGCTGTACACATTATCTTCATTTTAGATATGAGGATATTGAGATACTGAATCTCAGAGACATTAAATGACTTGTCCAAAGTCACAGAGCTAATAAATATCTGAGGTAGGAGTCGAGGCCAAGTCTACCTGACTTAAAGCCCCATACTTTAGCCACTTAGCTATACAGTCTTCCTAAACTTTCAGTAAATTCTTGATCATTTGGCCTCAAAAGCAAGTAGTTTAGGTAAGGAAAAAGAGTTATAATGAAACAGTCCACGATGGCCCAAAATATGATCGGTATTTGTTTCAAACCCATTCTTTTCCTTAAACCGGAGTCAAGAATCTGCTTATCAAAGTTTTAGCCAGAACCAAGTTAAAGACAGTGTTGTCTTTCACAAAATGTTAAAATGAGATAACTTAGAGAGAACAACTGGTCCAGCAGATTAAAGAAATAAAAGGACTTCTGTCTTCTGGTGCCCTGCAGAGCAGAGTGCTCAGGACCCCTTTCTCATGTATTAATGATTGCATCAATTCTCTCACTTGACTAGATGCACAGGTGACAGTGACTCTCAGAGCCAGAGTCATGCCTCTGCCCTTCTCCATGCAGTTCAGCTGCTTCGCTCCCCACTGTAATTCTGGACTATACAATATAACAAGGCTCCTCCTTTATTGATGTCTTAATTATTTGGTCTGGTTTTAGTTTATTTACTGCAGGGTAAGTCTTTAGCAATAGTTCGCTAAATGTCTGCAGGGGCAAAATGTAAGACCTTATGTTATTGAATATAAATGGGGCATTTAAAGTAGAGCTGAGCCAGTCTAGCTTAAAAACATAGAAAGTATTTTTATAGTCAAGCCCAAAATGCATCTAAGTACATAAATGTATCCAATGCATAATTATATTTATAAAATATACTACCAAGTTTTGTCTTTCATGTATATCGAAGATGAAATTAGCTTAAATTTGAGGATTTAGACTGTACTAGGTCTCATCTCACATTCATGTAGTCTAATAGCATTCTAAAGTAGCCTCAGAAAGAAAGAATTTTTGAGCCATTGTCCTAGTGGATGGATGGGTAGTCTGCTGTTCTTAACTAGTCATCCATCTTTTGGTTTGCTTGTCACCTGCAGGCGTATTTGATCTTTGTTTTACTGCTTTTTAGAACTTTTCTTAACAGAAGAAGATCAGAAGAAACTCCATGACTTTGAAGAACAGTGCGTGGAAATGTACTTTAACGAGAAGGACGACAAATTTCATTCTGGAAGCGAAGAGAGAATTCGTGTCACTTTCGAAAGGTTAAGAGGCTCTTACGTTAAACGAGATGTTTTTTACAATCATGCTTGTTGGATGTAACACATTTCTATACATGGTAGAAACATGCTTCTTTACATCCCATATTTTTGTTAAGTGCTGTGGTTGATGGTTGTGGCACCGATTCAGAGAGACTACTTTGGAGTCAGGAAAGCCTGGATTCAAGTCTCATACTTTACATGTACCGTACGTATGACCCCAAGCGAGTTACTTAATTTCTCAGTGCTGCCTCAAGGATCAAATTAGAGAAATTACTTACTGGGTGTTCCTAGTAAAATTACAAAAAAAACAAAAAACCCAAACCTGGTTTATGTAATTACCTTTTTGGTGGAAATTGAAGGCTGTTGTTTTTAGAGTGATATTTTTCTTTCTTTCCACTTCCTCTGTTGTCAAATGAGAAGTAAAAGTTTGCACTTGTTTTAAATGGGAAAATGTGAAGTATTGTTAAAATTTCTTGACCGTCATTTTGATAGGATTAGCACCAGTCAGTGGGCATTGTGCTCGGCATTATGTGCTAAGCACTGGAAATACAAGCAAAAGCCACAGCAGTCCCTGTCCTCAAGGACTTTACATTTTAAGAGAGAAAAAAACCTATGTACCTATGGGTACATAAAGAGTGAGTGGATGATAAACTTCATGAAGATGGCTTTTTCCTCTTTAGGGATCATGAAATGCGTTTTGCAGAAGAGGGTATTTGAAACTGACTCTTGATGGAAGTCTGGGATTCTAAGTGGCCAACATTAGGAGCGGGAGAGCATTTCAGGCATGGGGACAGCTACTTCAAGCACAGAAGCTAGAGAGGGTCATGTAGGCTAATATAATATAGAGAAAAGTAAAGTGCAGGAAATCTAGAAAGGTGGAAATGGACCACTTTGGGAAGATCTTGAAATGCCAAACAGGATTTTATCATCCGGTCTGTTTCTAAGTCCTGTCATTCCTGCCTTCCCCTTCTCTCAGTGCCCTCACTGCTGCCTGATGCAGACCTTGTCCATTCATGGACAGGTGCAGTAGCTGATTAATCTCCCTGCTTCTCCTCTCTCCATTCAGCTGCCAAACGATCCTCCTAAAGGGCAGGTCTGACCACACAACTCCCCTGCCCAGTAAAATCCAGCAGCTCTCTCTGACCTTCACAGTGTAAAGTAAACTCTTCTGTTTGGATTTTAGAGCCCTTTCCTGATCTTTCTAGCATTATTAAACCTTACTCCTATCCCTATACTCTCCAGTGATGCTGTTTGTGTTCCTTTGTGTCCCAACATCAAGCCCTATCACTAGCCCATCACCCATGCTAGAAGGCTCCCCCATCCATGAAGATACAGGCATAGCTCTGATCCAGGATCACTCCCAAGTGCAACATGGGGAAATTGGGCTCCTCCTGAGTTCTTCCTAGGAATATCAGGGAATCCTTTGCAACAAGGTTAAAGCTTTAGCAAGCATTTTTTTTTTAACATACCTATCCTAATTCCTAGGACAGTCTTACTTATAATAATATACACATGTTATTTTCACCACTAAAATGTGAGCTCAAAACTGAAAATAAAAAAAAAGAAAATTCAAAAAATGTAGCTTATTGAAGGCAAGAACCCTATTTTTGCCTTTTCTCGATCACCAACACTTAGCACAGTGCCTGACACAATAAGCACTATAATTTTATGTTGCCTAAAGCGTGTATGCTGTACATTGTGTGAAGAACCATGCCTGATGTCATATAGCTTCCCTTAGGCATTGTTTAGTTACTTTTAACTTGATTATATTGAACATTACTATTTATGGGTATTGAAAACAAAAATCTTTATTCTTTTTTATGTTTGCAATTTTTTTTTGTCCTTCCAGGGTTGAACAGATGTGCATTCAGATCAAAGAAGTTGGAGATCGAGTAAACTACATCAAGCGCTCGTTACATTCTTTGGATTCTCAGATTGGGCATTTACAGGATCTCTCTGCACTTACAGTAGATACATTAAAAACACTTACTGCTCAGAAAGCTTCTGAAGCTAGCAAAGTTCACAATGAAATCACACGGGAATTGAGCATTTCTAAACATTTGGCTCAAAATCTTATTGATGACGGACCTGTAAGATCTTCTCTGTGGAAAAAACAGTGTGTTGGAATCACTGTTAGTGCTTCTGTTCCTCAAGGAAATCTTGAAAATAATAATCCTTTTCTTTGTAACATTTTTATAAGAGACGAAAGAGATCCCCAGTGTAAGGTGGCTGGTCAGGACTCAGCTCTGATACCCCGGAGAGAAGATCTGATGCCTAGGAGGGAAGGATTCAACTTTCCAGAGGCTGGTTCCTCTGGCGGTGCCTTATTTCCAAGTGCTATTTTTCCTCCAGAACTTCGACACAGAGTACATGGTGCAGAGGCCTCAAAAATCATTAACAAAAATCAGAAATTAGGTAGTTCATCTAATAGCATACCACATCCCTCATCCCCACCAAGCAAATTTTTTGTTAGTACTCCATCTCAGCCAAGTTGCACAAGTCAAATGGGAAATGGAACCCATGATAAAGAGCATACTGGCTCTGATGCTGTAGAATTTGGAGCATTTGTAGGTAAGTTGAATAAAAAAAAATTTATAAGCTGGTATCATACTCTAAAAAAGTTTCATCACAAATTTGACAAATACCAAGAAAGATATACATTTCATGTACTAAGTACTTATTGTATGTGAAACTCACTTTCTCTTGCATGGTTTCTTTTAAGTATACATCGAGTTTAACATGTTGGTGTCAGTTGGTTCAGTTTTTTTGTCTCTTTCTAAACTTGCTTGTGCTCTTTCTGTTCATTTTTAAAAATGTTTTATTATTCTTTTCCTTTTTTTTAATCATGTATCACTTCCCCTTCTTCCGTCCCATTATTCTCAATAAGGTTCTTTTCAAAATATTTGTTATTTATTGAAAAGTTGTATCTGTTTCATTGCTGATGAGGTACAGAGCTTAAAATTTTTATATTCACCCTGGCTAGATACTTACCTGTTTAGTCACATTGTAGTACTGATACTGAAAATTGGGAGCTAGAGTTACATTGCTCTAATTTAACTTAATTCATTTACTGTGTCAGTTAAAAGCAGCTGTTTACCTGATAACTTTCAGAGACATGGAGGTGTGTGACCCTCTACCAATGATTCACAAACTCTGCTAAGTCCTACTAAATTGAAAATGTTTGGATGGTGGTTCTGGTGATTGACTGTATGTCTGTTGTCAGAGAATGTTCAGATTGGCTACAGAATTACAAATGTTTTAGCCAAAACAGATCTCCACTATCTTCTTTTAAGTGGTAGGGGAGTAGATGGGGGGCCTATTCACACTGATCAATTTAATGGTCCTTGAATTATGAAAGCAGGAGCTTCAGAATGGATTGATACAAAATGAATATTTATAGACATGAAGAAGCTAGTAAAAAGTCCTCTGGTTTAGATAATGACTCTTTAGTCATTGAACTGCACAATGATGATAAGCTCATTTTTCTAAGTAGTTTTAATGCCAGGTCATCAGCTGCAATGATTAGTGCCTTGTCAATGTCAGAGTATATGTATATCTAGGAGAGTTTCAAGAACTGCTTCAGATCTCATAGGATAGAGTCAGTAAATGTGTCTTTGCACAGAAAGCCACAACCGTCTGGCCCAAAGACCAAATGTTTTCCTTGGTCACCAGAGGGACTATACAAGAGACTGGATAGAAGAATGATTTTTTAGCATTACTCAGAAAACAAAGCCTATGTCCTTAGGACAGAGAGAGCAGTGACAGGATTTACAAACACTCAAGAAAATAATTTAAAATATTTTGTATTTGATTTTTACTAAAGGTCACAGAGACAGCATGGAGCTACAAAGGTTTAAAGAGGCATCATACAAGATGAAAGAAGCATTGGCTGTAAATATTCTGGTAAGTAAATCTTGTACAGTACATTGTATAATTTTCTTTCACTGTTTAAAGTATTCAAAGTAGAATTTAAAATATTAAATTTTATGAAAATAAATTGTGTTCTCAGCTAAGATTTCTGTCTGGTAATGAATTGCTCCCAGCTGTCTGAAGCACCTTTTGTGTCAGTAAGTGCACTTGGAAGCAAGGAGGGATGGCTTGGTCACCTTTGCCGTCTGCCAACCTCTAGCACTGTCCTTGTCACTGCAGTCAGCTTGTTGCATGAACAAGTGTATTAGTAAGAAATTGGTCTTGAGTTACGCAGTTTTGTTACCTGACTTCTCAGGGGCATCCTTTAGGTTCAGCTGTCACACTGATTTGATCTAGTACACTCATTTTAATCTTCAAAAGTGTGGTTTTTGTTTTTATAGCTGTGAATAAAGTATTGAATTGTGCCGCTTAGGTGTTAGTGTCACACATACATTATTTCGTTCATTCTCTGTTGACAGAATTTTTTTTTTTTGCCAACCTGTCTTCTTAGCAGGATCCCTAGATTTAGCAGAATAACTAAGGAGATGTAATAATTGGTTTTATTTTTCCTGAAATCTTTGTAAAACAAGTATTGGGTTCATATACTCAGTCTCATCTCAAGGTTCTTGGAGGTGATGTGTCCAGACTTAAGAAATTCCCAATAACCTGGAAAAGGAACAGGATGAATTGGGGAACAATGGGAACACATGTAACTAACTAGTTTATTCAGTAGAATCCTTAAAATAAAAAAACGCTCAGTTTTATAATGAGTGATAATTTATATTGGGTCCTCTTTACTTACCTGAATAGGTGTCTGAATAGCAGATTGATTAGATAGGAATAAGATCTTTGAACTCTTTTTTAATGGGCAGAAAAAGATAATCTGGAATAATAATGTTCATTGTTGCTACTAGCTATATTTCCTTACTGGCTAGAAAGCCATCCAGCTGTAAGCTTATTACCTGTCTAGCCTTAGACAAATCACTTACCTCAGACCTCTCTGTTCATCTATAAAATGAATGAGCAGCAGCTAAGTGGTGCAGTGGATAGAGCACCAGTGCAGGAGTTAGGAGGACCTGAGTTCAAATCTCACCTCAAGCATAGCTGTGTGACCTTGGGCAAGTCACTTAACCTCAATTGCCTCATCCTGGGTCATCTCCAGATGTCCTGATGAGTATCTGCTTACTGGATTCAGATGGCTCTGGAGGAGGTGAGGCTAGTCACCTGCATAGCCCTCCCTCACACAAAACACAGGGGCAAGTCATTCTTTCTCCAATGGCACGGTCTTCTTCAGCCATGAAGGACGAACACATAAAATGAATGGGTTGAGCCATATGGTCCCTAAGGTTTCTTCTGGATCTAGGATTTTTTTTTTCTATTCTTTAGAACTGGTTGTCAAAAAGAAATTCAGATGAAAGTTTCTCTGATTGAAAAACTAAGGAAGTGATAATGATGTCATTTGGCATAAGAAATGCTATTGAGAAGCCTTCCTTTAATAATCAAAAACTGCCTGATTGTAAAGTTTCTTTCTTTTCCAGGCCTTCAAAGGAATATTGGTAGCCCCTTTATGAATGTAAAAGAACTCCAAAGATGATGAGATAAATACAAAATGGCATGTCATTTGTTTTTGCATTTTAGTGTGTCACATAATTGATTACACTTTAGTGTTTGATAATTGAATTTGTTGTACATGGGACTTTAGTTGTAAATTATGTGTCATTATTTATTGTATATTTTTTTTATATTTTTACTTATTTGAAGAAGTTTACATTTTACTTACTTCAAATAGGAACAAGGACAGAAAGATATAAAAAAGACCATCCCAGAGGATGCAGAGATCCCTAGATATCAGGTAAAGGCTTTTACAAGTCAAATCAAAAAGCATTTAGTAAATGCTTGCTGTGTACCCAGCACTGTACTAAGTACTGGGGATAAAAAGAAAGGCAAAAAGCAGTTTCTCTCATAGTATAAAGGGGAGACAATGTAATAAGTAAATATGTACATACAAGGATTAGATAAATTGGAGACAATTAACATAGAGGTGGTACTAGCAGTAAGAAAAATTGGGAAAGGTTCTAGTAGGTGAAATTTTTAATTGACATCTGAAGGATACCAGGAGACAGCGATGGAGAGGGAGGTAATTCCAGGCATGGCATACAACCAGTGAAAGCGCTTAGTTAAGAAATATCGTACCTAGTGCAGGGAACACAAAGGAGGCCAGTATAACTGGACAGTAGAGGATGGAGGGCTGAGTAAAGCTTAAGAAGACTAGGAAGGTAGAAATAGTTTGAAAAATGAAGGTCTTCAGAGGACAAGCAGAACTTTATATTTGAGTCTAGAAGTGCTAGGTGGCTGCTGGAGGAGCCGAAAGTGCAGGTGACATGGTCAGATCTCTGCTGAAGGAAGATCAGTTTGAATAGAGAAAAGCTTGGAGTGGGGAGAACTTGAAGCAGGCAGGTGATGGCGGCCTGCACCAGGACACTGTCAGTGTCAGAGGAGAAAGGGGTTCTTTCGTGTACAAGATGTTACAAAGGTAGAAGTGACAGATTGAACATAGGGGATGAGAGATCATGAGGAGTTGATGTTGACATTTTAGTTGTGAGCTTGGGTGACTAGGACATTGATGGTGCCTTGGTGGTAATGAGAAAGTTAGGGAGAGGGCTTGGGGTAGGGAAGTAGGTAATGAGTTCAAATTTGGACATGTTGAGTAAAAGATATATACAAAATATGTCCAGTTTAGGGTGTCCTATTG
This sequence comes from Potorous gilbertii, assembly GCA_028658325.1. NCBI lineage: Eukaryota > Metazoa > Chordata > Mammalia > Diprotodontia > Potoroidae > Potorous > Potorous gilbertii. Next base: position 2,044,306 of record CM053774.1, read on the forward strand.
TACCTTTGGTACTTTGAGTACTTACAGGAGCTAATATGTTAGGAGAAATATAAATTTATGTGTAGCTTGAAAAAATTAACTGTAGAGGAATCTTGTGAACCTGTCATCTTTTAGGAAGATTTGGAATTATGTAAAGGACAGGAGCACTCTTCCAACTTTTTTCCATTGGGAGACTACATGAAAATAATGGCCAGGAAGAGAAGTAGGAAAGAAAATACTATATACCTCCCAGTGAGGAAAGAAATAAGGAGATAGACTATGCAAAAGAGCAAAAAGGAAGTATTGGGAAAAAAAGAACACACTGTCCCTGGTGACCCTGTTTTGAATGAATTCTGCTTTTTTTTAATGTACACCAGAACTGAAAACAGTATTTTCCATTACAGTCTGACCCAGGACAGAGCCTAGTAAGACCTATTAACTCCTTTAATACATAATTTAAGTTCCCCTTAACCTTTTTGGCTGTGTCACAGTCCTGTCTTATAATAAGTTTACAATCAACTCAAAAGCCCTGCATAACACCTTCCCCCATTCGGTACTTGTAACAGTTGATTTTTTCAAACCTAAGTGTTATACTTCACGTTTATCTTTGTTCTATTTTATAATATGGACTATGGTTTTAATTGATTAAACTCTTTAGATGAGCACTCCATCTATGCCTTCATTTAAGGAACTTGGGGCGTGGAAGGTGAGGTAAGATGGGAGTATTGAATTGTACAGTACCAAAGACAACCTGTAGAACACTATTAATAGAGCTCTCCCTCCAAATTAACATGAGCCCACTAATGACTGCTTTTTGAGTGCAATCATTCATTTAGTTTTGAAGCCATTTCATTGTACTGTCCTCTAACCCATGATTCTCCATCTTCTAAGAATGCCATGAGAAATTTCAGCAAATAATTTCCCAAAATTCAAACTTCCTATAAGTCTTCTAATTTTCGTAATACTGTAACCAAAAAAAAAAATGAAGCTAGTACGGTATGATCTATTCTAGAGGCATCTGGTTGTACAGTGAATATGCTAAGCCTGGAGTCAGGATGATCTGAGTTCGAATTCTGCCTCGATTACTTACCAACTGTGTGACCCTGGGCAAGTCACTTAACCTCTATTTGCCTCTATTTCCTACACTCCCAAGTGGAGATGATAACGTAATCATCTGACCTCGCAAGGTTGCAGTATTTGTAATGCCCTCAGGACGGTGCCTGGCACACAGTAGGCACACAGTTAATGCTTATTCCTTTCCCCTTCCCTTCTTGACCAACTCCCTGCTGACTCTTAGTGTTCTTTCTAACAGCTCATAAGCCCGGCCGAGTTGTAGCATTTTACTATACGCAGTTCAAGACTCTACCCTTTAAAAATCAAGATAATATAATTTTGCTTATTTGTTTTCCAGTTCTGTTAACCATTTACTTCTGTTCCCTCTTATCTGAATGTTATTAGTCTTAATTTAGAACAAGGAATCAAAAAAAAATTTAGCTTTGCTTTTTGCACTCTTGTCCAGTATTCTCTCACCTGTACTTACCCCTTCTTTGAGTGTCTTCTTGCTCCTGGAATAATGTGATACAAAACTTTTCTCCCACTTGACTGCTACTCATCCTTGGTGTATTTTACTCTCAAAAGTTTTAGACAAAACATTTTGTTGATCCTAATTAGCATTAATATTGCCAGTGCTCCATTTACTGCTCTGAGAGGGTCCTGCTTCCTTTTCCATTTACTAGCTTCTGTCCTCTGTGCACGTCATCTTTAAAAATCTCAGAGGCCATTTGCTTCCTTGTGCAGCTGTATCAGCTTCTTTAGGTATTTTCCTCTTTCTAATCATAATTGTTTCTTTAGAATTTAATTTTCCTGTGTCACCTTTGGACTGACCTCCCAAAGAGTTTTAGACTGTGTGACCCTGGGCAAGTCACTTAACCTCTGTTTACCTCTGTTTCCTAAACTCTCAAATGGAAATAATGATGTAATACCCTGATCTCACAGGGTTGTTAGGAGGGTCAAATGAAAGAGTATTTGCATTACATTGCGTAGGATCTCACCTATGAAGGTAGTGCTGATAACTGATACCCTTTTGTTAGACAATTCTACTCAACTTTTACTTGACACTCAGTCTTTCACCCTGTTGCACAGTAACAAATGTAAGAGGGAATGTGTGACTGTTAAATGAGTTTTTAACTCTCAGTAGACGTATCATAATGTGGATTTCCATTATATTGACAAAAGGTAAAACAAACCTATTTTCAGAGTTTTGCTTAGGACTTGGCAGTTTGCACTTTGGCTTACCTTCAGTTAGCACACACACTTGGTGTAGCAGTTAGGAGGCTCCGTAGATGTACAGTTACGTAACTTTAACATTAGAAAGGGTCTGATTATCCATCTATCCTCATTGCCCAGGTAAGAGAACTGGGGCACTTTGAGATTTAGTTACTTGTATAAGGTCACACATGGAACATTGCTCTAGGCAGGACTTCACTATCTAATAGCATGTAGAATTTACCATCTAACAGTGATTCTGAATAACTGCAGTAAATACCAATGAGGGGTGCTTGGGCCCCCGCCCTAAGAACATGTCTCTGGAAGCATCCCAACTTCTCACAGCAGAGGGACCTACTGAGAAAGTGGGAGGCATCCATGGACGTAATCGTAGGGCTGGGACCCCATCTCCACTAGAAATAGAAAACACTTGAGAAATCTAGAGAAAGGCAAGATCACAGCACATTCATGTGGAATAGCTAAAAGTAGATTTCATGGAAGAAATGGCATTTACACTGAAGCTAGACGGGGTGGTTTTTGGTGATTGGTTTTGTTTTTAATCAATTTTCTTTATGAGGTTTTTTTTCTTTTGCTTCATTCAAAAATATTACTTAAAAAAACCTAGAAACATGACAAAACAGAACATTTTCCATATACATAAAGAGCAAAGAATATTGTGTATGAAATGGAATCATTACATACAACTTGGGATTTATTTTTGTTTTCATGTATCTTAAGTTTAACATAGCAGTTCCACCACTGCCCTGCATGTAACTGTCTTTTTTTCTGAATTTCCTTCTGTTCTCTTCTGTGGATTGGTAGAATTTCAGTAGATGGCAATAGAGAATAAGTCCTGTAGGCTTGAATAGTATGAGCTGGAGAGGGGAAAATTCAATTTTGCAGTAATAAGTAATTTTTTAGTTTTGTTCTTATCTCAGGGTTCATGTGGGGTAGTATTGAGAATGGAGGCTAGAAGGTAGGTTTGAGCTATTTTGAATGTCACAAAAGATCCTAAACTTATTTTTTCTTCAGTGGGAAGTCATTCAAGATAGTGAGGGAAGCCTCGGAACAGGTAGAGCAGTAAGAGTCTATTAAAATGCTTTTGACTGAGAGGAAATAAGGACTGCCTGCCCTAGGGTAGTGGTAATAAGGATGAAAGTAAAGATTTTTACAAGAGAAACTCAGGAGATTTTGTCATTAGATTTTTGGGAAGAAAGATCAATTTTTAAAAATAGATAAGTCAGGAAGAAATGGATTTTGAAAGGTGGTAATTGGGGTTTCAGTATAGTCAGTCATTAACTGTGCCAGTTTAATTCAGGTAAACTTAGAGACAACAGAATCATAATGAGATGTTAAGGAGAAGTTCCTAATCTTTGACATTGACCACAGAGTGAACCACCATATTGTTTGATAATATGCCCCTATGTATTTTGGTAGTAGATAGAATACCTTGATGAATGAGCCATGATTCTGACCAAATAGGGTAATTCTTATAAGATTAAACATAATGGTGGAAACAAGCTTCTGAAAGATTACTGGAATGTTTTCTGCAGAGTGAGCTTCCTCCTGAAAACTCCTTGAAACATGTGAGTTCTTATGCTGGATTAACTGAGTGTCACAAAACACCTATCTCCCTTCATTCAGACCAAGGTAAATGTTTTAATTTGTTATTGAGATCAGGAATGCTTTTTCCTCCTGCTATGGAAAGAAAGGAATAAAAAATAGATGCTGAGACTAATTCTGAGAAAAGTGGTTGGGCATGCTTATGTTTAATGTGTTTTAGTTTTCTTGGTAAAGTATAAGACAAAACCATGTGACAAGAAGCATGAGGGAGGTGGGGTGAAGCATTTGAAGAGTTTCGGAATGAACATGAACAAATGATGACTGCAGAGACAGAGAGAGCTACCTAGAAGGCTCAGATACGTTAGATAAGCGTGAATTTAGAGTCGATTAGTTTATCATAACTCTAATTTTTCTCCTGCTAGGCCTTGAAGTCCACAAGCAAAGAACAGATTTAGTAAAATTTAAAGTTCTATACCATGATTAGAAACAAAGTCAAGTGTCTGGTTATTCAGCATTTTAAATAATCAAGTTGTTTAACTGCAAGGCTTTTTTTTTTCTTTAAAGTACAAAACAGCACTAGAAGAGCGTCCGCAGAGGATACCCACAACGTAGATTCCAAAGCAGCCTTACTTTCGGTTTGTACATTTGACTTAACAGCTAAGAACTTTACACAATATTTGTATGGAAGAATAACTCTATAAATGAAAATTTATAATTTGTGTTAATTTCTTTTGATTATTAAATTTTTAAGCAAGAGACTTTATTTTCGTATTAAAATAGTGAAGGCAGGAAATATAGGCAGAATTTCTGACAACAGATCTTTAAAGAAAAATCAGTCCAGTCCATTTAGTTTTATATTTAAAAAAAAAATAAAGCAAGAATTTATATTTCTTTGAATATTTCCTAATTTATAGGAACTGATCATCAGCAAACCGAGTCAGTTTCATGACTTAGGACCATTAAATTGTTATCATTAATAAGTCTGATTTTGAAATTAGAAATTGTGACCTCTTGTAATAGAGGAATTGAACCTAGATTTATTTAAGAAATCTCTTTATTTGACTATAATGTGAGAGATACAAAATTCACATTTAATCACAGGCTGGCAATCGTAGTCTTACCCACCTGTAACCTGTAACGTACGAAGAATATGCTAAGCAAAATAGGCTTCTCAGGTACCCGTAACTGTTAAACCAAAGATAACGTAGGCATTAAAAGTTCTGACAGTCAATGTTCTCAGTCAGAGAGGCGCTGAGGCTGCCACTCAGTTTGGTTGACTCCTAATTCATCATCGGTTCTCGGATTTCTCTGCCCCTGCTGCATCAGAAGAAGCAGAGAAACTACCCTTAGATCATAATACAGCGCTTGATGTTAACAGTGAGAAGTAAAGAAAAACTCATCCCTGCGCTCTTGAAGGCAGAGGGATATTTAATGTATCTTTTAAACTTTTAATGCAGAATAATTAACATAAATTTTTTTAAAAGGTAATTTTGTTACCTGGAAAATTCCACCTTACACGAAATGACTGCCTTCACTATAATTATACCCGTTAGTTATTGATAATTGTGTGAAACGATAGTTCTGTTTTCTCTTCAAATTGTAGCTTTTGAAGTGTAATGTTTAAAATAAAAAATGGCCTAGCAATTGTATTTTGTTTGGATATTATTAAAAATACCCTTGATTTTTTTTTTCTTTTGATTAAAAGGACTGGTTACAAGATAGGACAGCAAATACTCAAATGTAAGTAGACTTTTTGCATAATAAAGCTAATCTGTTCATCTGTAGAGCATGTCACTTAACACTTGTTTATTCGTGGGAATATCAAGTATCTATACTGTTTTCTATTTTTGCCCTATTCCTCTGTTGACACAAAATCAGGAACTAGCTCATTTATTTAGTTTCCTGCTTCTATTATTTTTTAAATGACGAAGTTATTTCTTTATTAAGTTGTACCTTTAGTTTACTGCTAAAAATTTTATGAAAAGTAGATTTGTGATATGGAGGTACTAGAAGTAGTACTCCTAAACAAAATATAAGGTGGCAACTGTGGGAGCAGAGAGGAAAAAACAAATTGGAAAGGCATTTCACAGGAAAAAATGAAAAAAATTAGTGGTAGGTTAGATAAGGGAATAAATTTAGGGAATCATCTCTGAGATTGCTAAGTGAGAGGTTTCTTTCAGTGGTAACTGGGAGAGTTGGTTTGAAGTCTTCAATTGGATGTTTACCAATTACAGAAAAAAGAATAAGTTCCCCCAGTGACCAATAATGGGACCATCATTCGATGCAAACAGGCACCACAGATGGAACTCGGACTTGTCCTGGACAATCAGAATTTTATTTTCACATTGACTAGTTTTCCTCCTGTATCTTTTCCCATATCCTCCTCCTAGAGAGACATCCATCATAAAAAATGAAAGAGACAAAGAGAGGGAAAGAAACCTTCTATGCAATATTTCAGACCTTGGAGTCCCCACCTCTGCAGAGTGGTGGAGAAGAAGGTGTTCTCTCATAACTTTTCTTTGAGGCAAAGCTTCATCATTAAAATTTCATAGTATTTACCTTCCATTTTTGTTGTGGTTCTTTCCACTTACATTGTGTATATTATTTTCCTGGAACTACTTCATTTTGCTTTAGTTCATTTAAGCCTTTCCATGATTCTGTATTCGTCATGTTCATTATTTCTTACTTACTACATTCCATTTCATTTGTACATTTGTTTATCCTTTCCCCAATCAATGGTCATCTAATTTGTTTCTAATTATTTACCACCATCAAAAGTAGTACTATCTATCCATCTATCTACATTCAGGTATTTTTACAGATACATACATACATACATATACACACACACACACACACACATTTATTTATATATATATACATATATATATGTATGTATGTATGTATGTATCCTTTTTGTCAGTGACCTCTTTGGGGGATGTACCTAGCCATGGGTAAAGATATGTAGCCACTTTGTATGCTTAATTCCAAATTGCCTTCATGAGTGTTGCTACTTCAGTTTCTCTAACAACACGGTGGTGTATTTCTCTTAAAGACACACACAATTGGCCGTTCCCATGTTTTGCTGTATTTTCCCATTTGCCTCCCCCTAAATGCACTTACATGATGCCTTAAGGTTTTACATATTATCTTGTTTGATTGTCGTAGTCACCTGGGAGGTGGGTGTTATATTATCTCCATTTTACAGATGAGGAAGCTGAGGCCAGGAGCGGTTGTGTGGCTCGCTCAGTCACAGAGTGAATTTCTGAGGCAGAACAAGCCTAGGTCTTCCTGACTGTTGAATCCAGGACTTGACCAACCGTGGCGCCTCGCTTCCCAGACCTCAGTGTTACTTTGCATTCCTCTTTGTATTAGTGTAATTTAGAATATTCTTTCATGTTCTTGTTAATAATTTGCAGTTGCTCTCTTGAGAATTGGTTATTCATAGGGTTTTATCAATAGTATTTTTATATAATAGCAAAATCCAAGAGAAAGGGAAATCCCATTCAAAAGAACTATGAAATATATGCAATATTTGAGAGTTGGTCCACCAAAATAAAGAGAATACTTGTATAGATTAAGTTACAAAATACTCCTTAAATGAATTAAGAACAACCTAAAATAGGTTTGAAACACTGTTTAGTGCTCATGGCTAGGCTATGCCAATTTCATGAAAATTGCAATACCCTAAAACAAAAGTTATTATAAAGATGTAATGTAATCAAACTACCAAAGGATACTTTACAGAGTCAATTAAATAATAACATTCATTTGGTGGAATAAAAGTTCTAGAATATTAAGAGAAATAATGGAAAAAAACTGGAAGGAACAAAATGGGAATCAGCACTTCCAGACATCAGGTCGTATTACAGAGCAGCCGTTGTCCGAGCCATTTGGCACCAATTAAAAAATGAGATCATCAGTCACTGCTACAGACAAGATAAGAGAATGTCATAAATAATGGAATTCAGTAATTCAGTGTTGAATAAATCTGGAAACAGATGACCTGTGAAAATTCCCAACTTGATAAGAACTTTGGGATACCTAGAATTTCATGGCATTGTCACCAGCTGTTTTTATCACTGAACATCTGGAAGATTCACCATTTGTTAGGCATTAGTTGGTGACTGGGTGGTAGAGTGCATAGAGAGCTGGGCCTGGAGTCTGAAAGACTCTTCTTCCTGAGTTCAAATCTTGCCTCAGACATTTGCTAGCTGTGTAAGTCACTGGGTAAGTCACTTAACTCTTTTTGCCTCATTTCCCCATCTGTAAAATGAGCTGGAGAAGGACTGGCAAACCACTCCAGTATTTTTGCCAAGAAAACCCCAAATGGGGCACGAAGAGTCAGACGCAACTGAAACGACTGAACAGCAGGCATTAAAGGGAAATTCTACTACTCATGGCCAAAGCCCTTGGACAAAGGATCATACTCTAGCCCAGGCATGGAGAACCTGCAGGCTCGAGGCCACAGGTTCCCCACCCCTGTACCTAGCCAATTAGGCTATTAGAAGGCACCAATAGTGGATGTTATTTATTCCTTTTGTTAAATCATTTAACTTAGGGTTTTTTTGTTTTGGGGGGTTGGGGTTTTTTTTGGACAAATTCTATCAGGGAAAACATCCACTTAGAGGTTGAAAGATTGCATGTGGGAGTGCTAGCCTCAAAAATACTCACCAGAGACGCATTTAAGGCTCCGAAGAGTTTTCTAATAAGATATTAACTTAAAGTTGACATTTTCCCATAGGAACACTTTTTTTTAATTTTGTGAAATTCACTGGAATTATTTGTTTTATTGATAATGGAATATATGCCCTTCATTCAGGGGGCTTCTACTTGTATATATTCATTTGGTCCATGTCTATCTAAAGACATGAAATAGAGTCACCAATATTTAAGGAGTAAGAAATTCTAAAACGTGGAAATCTTGGAAGCATCTATAATGAACTCATTATATACTACTCCTGTAGACAGAATTCCTTCCCTATTTTCAAGGGTTTAATTCTAGATAATACAAATGTAGAAATCAGTGAATATGAAAGTGTGCCTGTGGTAGGCAAAGAATACCCCACAATTTGCAAACATTATAAAGTAAATGAAGAGAATATTACTTATTTTATAGATAGAACCTCAAAACCACAAGTTATTAACCAGATGGATATATTTTTTATCTTCTAATTGGAAAATTTTTGAAACTATACATTAAGGTAGCAATCAGAAGAATGTCTATTAAAGTTTCCCCAAAAAAGTAAGTTAAATGATAGGACATGAGAATATATATATTAAAAGATTTTTCACACCTTATACTTTGTTCCTTTGTGTAACCATTTCTCCAGGCCACCTGAAGAGGAAACAGCAAATGGTAAGGAGTGAAATTTCTTCACTGTACAGAAATTAGCAATCGTATGTGAGCTGTGATTTTCATTTCCAAACTATACTCAGTATACTAACTTGGGGAGATTAATATTTAAATTAGTATTTCCTCCCTTCTAAAATTAAGAGAATGGGATTGTCATCAACCTTACCTGTTTTCTTATATTTCTGCCTCTGTACTCTTTTTCTGTATAAACCATGTCTCTTCTAGATGATAAATTACCCTCTTCAATCATACTTTTTTAAAAAATGTAGTCAGAAATCCACACCTCATATAGAGTACCCATGTGGGTGCCATAACCTCCTTTTTGATATTTTACATTTCCAATGTTCATCTTTTTATAGGTGCGCAATTGTGTGCAAATTCCATGTCCGTGAAACAGCAGTTCTGTTTAACTCAGACCCGAACTCTGATACATTGAAGTAGATCCCCAACTATTAAGTACCAGAGAGACTAAAAAGTTAAGAGGGCTAGGTGTGGTGAGGATCTAGCTCTGCCTTCCCAACACCCTCCACATCTCACACTTGGCACGCTGACTTCCTACCCCAGAATGGTGGCAGACGTTAATGGCTGATCACGAAGACAAGCAAGTGCACTGGTTTTGTAAATACTGTACTTTCTGATTTTTAGATTACAGTTATCGTCCTCATGAGAATTAGAGTAAACCCCACGGTCCCATGCTCTTTGCTCTTTGTACTTCTGCCTCTAATGTTGTAAGTTCTTCCCATGGTCCGTTACGCAGTTTGACAGGGCCTAGAGGCTTTGAATGAGTTTCAAGCACCACACTACCATTTTACTCTTGCCTTAAGTAATTAGATTCAGCTCCTTCCTTAAGTTTTTCCTTTAGTTCACATTTTTGCTTTGGACAGATATCTTGAACTGCTTTTTTTCCCTTCAAAAATGAACTTTCATTTTCTTGAATGTGTAATGGAAGCTGATTTCTTTGAGAATTTTCAACATTACTTTCTACCTGTTCTTCCTATGTCTTGTATGTACGTAGTCGTTTGCACCTTCTCTCCTTTATTAGGATTTGATTTCCTGGAGGGTGAGGGCTGTTGTACCTTTATTTGTGTCTTCAGTTGTTTGCATGGTGCTGGGCACACTGCAAGTGCTTCGTAAATGCTTGTTGACTGCCTTACTTAATGGTAAGTCCGTGTGTGCTGGTTAAAGCACTTAAACAAGTCACCCTTATTTATTTGTACTTTTAGGTATCGCATCTCCTTTTAAGCCAGCAATGGATATTAATTACTACTATTCAGGTCAGTAATATCAGAAACTGAAAATAAAGATAGGTCATTCTTGCTCTAGTGATATATCTGTTAATAATTTGCAGAATAAAAAACAAACTTGCATCTTAAGGCCTCTGTGTCGACTCCAAACATACCGTTACTCCCTGCACACATACTACATTCCAACAGAATTAGCCTATTTGCTCTTCTCTAATTCCGCAGCCCACCTTCATACAGATCGCCCCTTAGGCCCTTTGTTATTTTTAGGTTCCTTTAGGATTCAGTTCAGGCACCGCCTCCAGCAGATCTCCCAAGTATTTTTAGTACTTTCTTCTCATTTTATTGCATCTGTTTAGATGTTATTTGGCACCAGCTCATTCAAGTAGAATCCAAGTTCCTTGTAGGAAAGGACAGGTTTTCATTTTGTCTTTTTATCCCCAGCAGCCAACATGGTGCCTTGCATGTAGTTTGTAATTCATAAAGATTTATTGAATGAATGAATATTTAAAGTTTTACTTTTGTATCCTTGTGCAGCTGTGGAAAGAAATAACCTGATGAGGTTATCACAGAGCATTCCATTCACTCCTGTGCCTCCAAGAGGTAAAAAAATAAAGTTCATCATTTCTTCTGTGTGTTCTGTTTTAGTTTATAGTCATAATATTGATGGGGATAGGAGGGGCTTCTCAGAGGTACTTTGGATTGCTTCCATATTTAATTCGGTACTACCAAAGTGGTGTGACACTTAGAAGCATTAAAGCTTTCTAACCCATATATACAGTGGTGTGATACAAATTGTGTGTGTATGGCCAACTAAAAATAGATTTTAAAATATTTTAATTGACTTGGGGAGGGGGGAAGCGGAGGGAGAGAGAATTTAGAAGTTATGAAAGTGAATGTTGAAAACGAAAAATAAATAAATTAACTTTAAAAATTGTTTTAATTGAGCACTTAAAGAATTAATTTCAAATCCAAAACCAGATATTTAGATAGACTTGTTGATGGTTTTTTTTTTCCTTTTTGAGATATTATCTGTAGTCATATTTCATTAACTTGTTTTTCTTTATAGGAGTGCTAATGTAAAGTTAACATGTTTCCCTTGCAACGGCAGGTGAGCCAGTCACAGTGTATCGTTTGGAAGAAAGTTCTCCCAACATCTTGAATAACAGCATGTCATCTTGGTCACAGCTAGGACTCTGCGCCAAAATAGAATTCTTAAGTAAAGAAGAAATGGGAGGAGGTTTACGAAGAGCTGTCAAAGTCCTGTGTACTTGGTCAGAATACGAAATCCTCAAGTCGGGGCATCTCTATATCATCAAGTCCTTTCTTCCTGAGGTGGTCAATACATGGTCAAGTGTTTACAGAGAAGACACGGTGCTGCATCTCTGTCTCCGAGTGAGTGCTAGTGATTGTATAGAATTAACAAATAGTATTTCTTTTCTAAACTATAATAATAAATATAAGAACTTGTTTTTATTAGGGTAGTTGAATGAGTTGTTCTTTCCTAGGAAATCCAGCAACAGAGAGCAGCACAAAAGCTCACCTTTGCTTTCAACCAAATGAAGCCAAAATCTATTCCCTATTCTCCAAGGTAAATCTTTCTGATCAATTAATTCTTGAAGCCTGTACCAATCTGAAGAGAGAATTGTTTCTTTTTAATATCACAGTTGATTTTCAGTATTTTATCATTTGAGTGTCATGCCAATATGTCAGTGTATTCATGTCAGTGTACCAGTATGTCAAAGTATCTGGGAGATTATATGTTATAGGCGAGATAAGTAAGATTTGATTAAAATATTAGTAAATGTTCTTTGAAATTCCAAGTAAATAAATTGACCTTATTTGGTAACTTATTGTTGATCAATATTTTTCCTAAGGTTCCTCGAAGTTTTCCTGCTATATTGCCATTCTGCTGGACAGTGGTTTGCAGTAGAAGAATGTATGACTGGAGAATTTAGAAAATACAACAATAACAATGGAGATGAAATAATCCCAACCAATACTCTAGAAGAGATCATGCTGGCCTTTAGCCACTGGACATATGAGTACACAAGAGGGGAGTTATTGGTGCTTGATTTACAAGGTAAATTAAATTTTGCCTAAGGAGAAAAGACAAGTATTGTAAATTACTAAAATTGGTTTCTCCTGAACCTTCTCAAGTGATTGTGTACCACCTCCTTCCCTTTTTGGTTTTAGATGCCTTCTTCAATTTGAACTTTGAGTGAGGGAATTATAGAACCAGAACAGGAAATGTTATTTTCAAACTCTTAGAACTGGATAAGCATTTCAGGCAATGAGCACACCAATTTATATAATTGAATACTTTTTAAAATTAAATTATTTTATTTGTTTTCATTGTTCTACAGTTACTTTCATATATCTTAGGGTTTTTTTTCCTCTCCCTCCCCCTCTTTCCCCTGTCCTTCCCCACTCTCTCCCTGAGACAGAGTACAGTCTTACAAAGTTCTACATATACATTCCTATTAACTACATTTTCACCTTGGTAATGTTGCATAGAAGAATTAAAATGATAACACATAACACAAAAGAAAATGGTATGCTTCATTCTGTGATACAGTTCTATAGTTCTTTCTCTGGATGTTGAAGGCGTTTAGTCCCAAAAGTCCATTGGGAATGTTTTAGGTCTTTGCTTTGCTTGTGAAGGACTGAGTCTACCAGAAAAATTCTTCACACACTGTGGTTGTTGCTGTGCACAAAGTTCTCCTGGTTCTGCTCCTTTGGCTCAGCATCAGATCATATAAGTCTTCCCAGGCCTCTCTGAAGTCTTCCTGTTCATCATTTCTACAGCACAATAGTATTCCGTTACATCCTCATACCACAGTTTATTCAGCCATTCCCCAATTGATGGGTATTCCCTTGATTTCCAGTTTTTGGCCACCGTAAAGAGAGCTGCTGTAAATATTTTTGTCCATGTGGATCTTTTTCCCATTTTTATGATCTCTTTGGGATACAGCCCCAAAAGTGATATAGGTGAGTCAGTAGGTATGCACATTTTTGTAGCCTTTTGGGCATAGTTCCAAATTCCTCTCCAGAAGTGGTTGGATCATCTCACAGCTCCACCAACAATGAATTAGTGTTCCAACTCTCCCTCAACTGACCGTTTATCAGTTGGGCAATGATTTGTATTCTTGTAAATTTGACTCAGTTCTCTATATTTTAGAAATAAGGCCTTATAATTGAATACTTGAAAACTTTTAAATATTTAAAAAATTTATTAAAAATAAATGTTAAATATTTAAATATTTCTCACTAAAAACTCACTTACATAACTTTTTAGCAAACCCCTTGTCCCTAGTAGTTCACTTAAACTGCTTGCTTTCCTCTGGGTCTGATATATGAATTTTGCATGACAGTGTTCTTCCCCTTACCTTGTCTCTTCTCTCCAAGGACTCACCACCATATTCTAGTTAGTTAGTTGTTTTTCATGTCTAAACAGAATCTCCCTTTAAGGCCCCATTAAAAACCATTAATTATTGATGAATTAATTTTTACTATTAATGAATTTATAATAGTTATTTGGTTTCCTTGTTGTAGCTTAAATAAAAACTAGTATTCTTGATTTTTTAGAGGTAGAGTGAGGTAGCAGAGAGAGTACTGGACTTGAAGAAAGAAATGGGTCCAAAACCTGCCCAACACGGAGTTGTGAAACCAAGTTGGGTAAAATGAGGAAAATAATAGTTTAGTTGTTAGTGCTCCCTATTCTCTCAAGGTTTTATAAGCATCAAACTAGATGCTATTAAACTATATGGTTGGGAACTATCCTAAAAACATTGAGTTTCCTTTTAATGAGTGATAAATGATTAAGATGGATAAACCAGTTGCAGGGTTCTTCCTTGCCTGTGGTTGAATCTAAAAATACCAGGGGGTAGCTAGGTGGCACCAACCCTGAGATCAGGAGGACCTGAGATCAGAGCTGGCCTTAGACACTTAACACTCTAACTGTAAGGCACTTCATTCCAGTTGCTTTGCCTTTCCCTCTCAAAAAAAGGGAAAAGAAGAGCAGTCCTCCCACCTGTCAACTCTGACATTTTGATTCCCAGTAATGCCAAAAGTTGTTAGTTATGCTAGAGTGCAGCATCATGGGGTCTAAGAGAATACCTTTATACCTGAGTAGAGAATAAAAGCTCACTGAAATTGTAGGGTTCCATGTCGATGACAAATCTCTTATACAATAAAAATCTCTCTTTTGTGTATATCAAGGTGTGGGTGAGAATCTGACAGATCCATCTGTGATAAAAGCAGGAGAAAAGAGGTAATATTGGATTTAACAGTTTTTTAATGTATAGACAGCTCTGAACATTAAAACTCTTATCAATTGAGGGAGATGGAAAGTTTAACTAAGACAACTTAAGACAACTCAGACAGGTTCCTTAATGGAACTTGAAGTTTAGTGGGACATGATGCACACACATAAATGACAAAAAATGACAAGCATATTAGGTTGACGATAAACATGTGTGGCTGGGGAAGGATCAGGAAAGGACTCATGGAAAAGGAGGGATGTGAGTCGGGCTTTAAAGATGGGTAAAAATTCAGGAGGTAAAGACATTACAGCAAAGGCCCAGTTATGCAACCATTAAACCAGAGGGGTGGTAAGGAGGAGGCAGATTATGCACAGCCTGGAATCATGCAGAGGGATTTAAACTTGATTCTTTCTTCACATAACTATTTCAAAGGTCATCTGACATGGTTTTTGGGCCAGCAAACCTAGGAGAAGATGCGATAAAGAACTTCCGAGCAAAGCATCACTGCAATTCCTGCTGTAGAAAACTTAAGCTTCCAGGTAAAATTTTCTTTTCCTGTCACACATGTAACCTCTGGAGCCAGCCTTGGGCTTATCCACCCTGTCACACCTTCCTGAGGAGGGTCATAACATTAGCTTTATGGACCTGTTTTCATTAAAAGTTAAAGCGTTAGGAAATGAGATTCAATGAAATAAAAAGGGTAGCACTGGAATCAGAAAGGTAGACCCTTAAGCCATTGTCCCACTCAGTTATTGAGTACTGAGCATTGTACTGATTGCTGCAGTTACAGAAACAAAATGTAAACTGTCCCTGCCTTTAAGGATCTTACATTACAGTGGAGGTAAAACTGTGTATACAGCCAGATATATGCCAACCAGAATACAAAGTGCTTCCCTAGAAGGGTGAGCACTGTAGCAGTTAGATGGTTCCTGAACTTCTTCCTATCTTTAGACTGACAGTCTCTGCCTTCTCCACCATTTTCACATTTGAGCTGGGTTTTAAAGAAAAACAGGGATTCTACTGGGTGAAGATGAGGAGAGAGCACATTCTAAGATCGGAGGCTTGAAGATGAAAGACAGAATGTGGTCTTTGGGGTATGTGGCAAGTAAATGAATGTAGTTTAAATTATAGGACATGTGATGGAACATACTCAATCTGTCTGGAATGATAGGTCAAAGTCTGTTAAGGTTAAAAATTCAAAATTTTAATGAAGATATAGCCCTGAGTTTCTCAAACAGCAATAAATGTTAATTAAATTGGTACCCTATGTGATTTATAAAGCATCATTATTTGATGAAAGTGAATGTTAGGATTTTTCTGAAAGCATGTATTCTGCACATAAAAATCTCTATGTTCAGCAGAATGCCGAGACTAGCAAAAATTGTAGCATAAGCTGCTGATTAAAAGCTTGAAAGTCATTGAACAGAGTTGCTCTTACTGTGTACAATGTTCTGATCCTTCTCACTTCAGTCAGCATCAGCTCATGCAAGCTTTAAAGGGTTATGGTATGGACATTTCTATAGGGACTGTGCCTAGTAACTAGAGAAGCATCATTCTAGATTTAACTGTATTGAACACATTTGCGGAGATGAAACATGTTTAGCACCATGGTTTTGGATTGTGCATCATCAGGTTACTTTTTTTTAACTTTTAATAGTTTACGTTTGGGTCAGGCCAGTAATAAAATTAGTTTGTGTTCCCTCAGCACAATCTGTGAGAAAGAAGAGCAGCTTTGCACTTAAATTTGTTGCAGGTAATAGATAAAGTTTAATGTTTTGGTGAATGCTTGGGAGGAGCAAAGATTGCATTTATTCCAGGAAGAAACTAAACATTCAGTCAACTTATAAGCTGCAAAAGACCATATAAATGAGTTGATAATCATCATTGTTAATAGCAATAAAAACAGACATGTTCAACAACACTGAGTCCTTCGTAGTTGAAGCTAGCCATACCCCGCATATTAAATTTTCAATCTTTCCTTTACCTCCCAAAACATGACCACATAATCAAACCACATAAGAACGTGTTTTATAAAACATGGAAAGAAGCAAACAGCTCCACCAGCAGTAAGCATTTACATTTATATAGCATTTTGCATACATTGTCCTTTGGTCTTCATAACACCTCTGTAGAGGTAAGGATAGTTAGTTACATGTCCAGCTTGTAAATCAGCAAACTGAGGTTCCCTGACCTACTTTTTTAAAGCCACATAATGAGTTGCATCAGTCAGGATTGAAATTTATCAGGTGTGTGACTCCCTGATGCGGTGCTCTGTTATACGCACTGATTTTAGTGGTTTTAATATGTACGTGTAGTTATTTTAAAGAGATGCCTTCTTATTCTCATTAAAAGTGAAAAGATCATGTTGCCTCATTTAAACTCTTATTTATTGAAATTGTATGACAGTTTGGTACTTTGAACTTTTAAGATTATGTACTTGGTTAGATATATTACAAAAAAATAAAATTATCTAGTTGTAAGAAATACTGACCCTTTTTTTTTTTTTTAACTTTTTGTTTGGGGTACTGTAGATCTGAAGAGGAATGACTACACACCTGATAAAAATCTATTTCCTCAGGATGATTCTCCAGAATTGAATATTGAACCTGGAAGCTCCACCAAAGAGTCGGCTAATTCCATTCGTCTGATGCTATAATCATTGCTTTTACCTACACCTCACAAATATGTTACTAATGTGTCACTTTTCCTTAAGGAGGCAGCTGTATGGTCATACAGAAGGGTACATCCATGGAAAATCTGGTGACACTTGATATGTAATGGGGTCAGTGTTCTCAAGGCCTAATTAAAGTAGTGAGTCTGTTAATTCTCTACAGGATACAGCTGGCAGTTAATACATTGTAAAGGTAAAGAAGAATTAGTATTTATAACTTCTAAAAGGGCTCTTTTTAGCAGATTTAATTTGACTTTGTTCTAGTGAAGGGGATAATTCCCTGTTTTTCATATGGTGCAATATCCCGTTAACCAAAGTCATGTTTTGTTAAAGTAGAATGTGTTTGGCAGCTGGTTTCCTGCCAGTTACTTTGAGAAATGAAGTGGTCACACCCAGCCTCCTGGTAAGTGAAAAGCAAAGGTCAGCCTCCAAGTGTTTCATTGATGTCTAGATAATGAAATCACTAGTTCTCAGATAGGTGTTTATTACTCATTGGAATAGCATAGAGTCCTAAAAACGTTAGATTCAAAGAATTTGAGGAGATTGAGTGGAAGATCAGAATGAGCCTTTTTCTAATAGAGATTGCTTCCTGAATCAGGGTTAGGCTCCACATTTAAAGATAGAGCCAGTTTTTGTCAATAGAGCCCTAATTGTGCAAAATTGTTTTATACATTGTTTTATCAAGTCACTGTTCCATAACAGGTAAAGCCATTGATAGACTGGTATGATGCACCTGTACAGAAGGGAAAAGTACTTGTGGTTCAAAAGTTGCCTTGTAAGAAAAGCTAGAAGTGCTTTTTACCTGTAGTTAACTTCAGAAGTGACATACTTTCCAAAGATCTCATAGACCGTATATCAAATTAGAATGTACACTTGAACTTCTAATTGTAATTAAAATTGTGTAGGAACATCTTGAACTGCTTTTGGTTTTGGTACTTATTTAAGAAATTGAGTTGGATTATCATTATGTAATGTCGGGAGATTGCAATGCAACTTTATGCCAAGAAAATATAATGTAACTGCCCCAAATATTGTTGAATATTCAACAAGAGAAACCTGTTTTCTGACTGAAGTTTCATACTTCAATTGTATTTTGTTTCTCTTTTGTTTCTTAGGTACTAATTGTAATTTTGACCAAGGGGCAATATAGTGCTCTATTTGTATTTGTAGTGTATCTTATAGATACAAAAGCAAGGCAAGAACACAATAGCTGTTTAAATGGTGTTTTATGTTGATTTGGGGGGAAAGGGGAGAAGAGAGAAATGAAAAGTGTATTACTTAAAGACATACTGTATACATTTTGTATCAATAAATCTTTAAAAGAATCTAAATAAATTTATTCTTGTTTACAGATGTTAAGCGTGTTGTATTATTCTGGAGGAGGAACCTGTTAACTTTTCATACAGTGGATGTGAAATATGAATCATTTCCATAGTTACACTTGTTTTTTTTTAACCTAGGACACATTTTTTTTTAGACCTCAAACATAGTATGATTCGGTTAGAAGTGAGCCTGTTTAACAAGTGCCCAACAGTGAGAAACATGCTCACCTTAATTAAAGAAAAATACCTGTTGTGAAATCAGGAAGGCCTTTATTAATCTTTACATCTGTTCCCCCCTGAATGGACAGGTAGCCTTCCCAGTAAGGTTGCAGGAAGACTACAACACGTGCAGGAAGATGGGGCTTCTTATACTCTTTTCTGAACTTTGGATCTCCGGAGACACCGTCCCCTGCCCAGGTGACACCCTGTTCTCCTCTCTGATAGGTCCTTCCTCACACAGCTCCTTGGGCCTGTGCATTAGTCCCTGACCTCTAACCTGTCCACGCTAGGTCACAACCCCTATCACCTAGGAATGTAGACAACAGAACTTTACTTCCCACAGATTTCCTGTTTGCTTTTCCAACTACATTTGTCGTTTATTCACATTGTTCTATTTTTAATTCCCTTTTCTAAAATTCAGTAGCTTTGTAATTTGGGTGAGGGCGGAACTGTCCTAGATAGGGAAGGGAAGAGAAGAGTCTTCAGGCTTCGGTCAGAAAGCTAGTCTGTAGTTATGTGACTAACACTTCCTAGTCACTGTTTACAAACAGGTTCAAGATATTACCCTTTTTGCTTATAAGCTCCAAGAAGCAACTGTTTGTCTAATCCAAAACCTTTATAAATTTCTTCTAAAGAACGTCACTTTATGTGAACAATTGAAGTCCAATCCCCTACTGCCATTTTTGCTCCCTGAACTGATTTTATATCTTCTGAAAGTCTCCTTTAACATTCCCATCTCAGTTTCATCATCCCATTCAGGAGATCAGCAGTGAAACTCTTACTGAACCAATGAATTATAAAGATATAACTTCACTCACTTACCAAGTTTCTGTACTAAAACCCATTTCCCAGTTCCCAATTTGTATGTTAAAAATTGGTTTCATTTGTCTCCTAAGCAAGGTGCAGTGCACCTATCACAATCCACCTATCTTGAGTTTATATCCATGCTGCCCCCATTTCCCCTTAGGTTGAACTAAAGGAGGAGGCCAAGTCAAGTAACAGGATGAATACAGAAGTATAGGAGGAAATATTCCATGAAAGTAATGTAGTTAGTTCTGAGGTTCATAAAGCCACAGAGAAGGGAAAAGGGAGGTTTTGAGGGTTTTAAAAAAGTGGAAAATCAAGTAATCAAATCTATGTATGAGGTGGGGAAAACAGGAATAAAGTGTTCAACTTTTGCTTCTGTTTATCAAAGGGTCTTTGCGCTGTAAAAGACAGGACGAAAATGAGTAAAAGGGTGCAGGTACCTGAGATAGGAAGAGAGTGATAGAGCACCTGGCAATCCTTGATGAATGGAAATCAACTTGAACCCTATCTGAGGGGACTAAAAACGTTGCAGATGTGTTTGCTTACCCATGGGTGGCAGTCTTTGAGAGACTGGAGAACAAGAAAAGTACCACACAAATGTCCCAGTTTTCCAAAAAGTTAAAAAAAGGCAGAGCCAAGATGGCAGAGCACCTCTTATCCCACAGCCCATAAAATACCTGTAAAGAAGAACTCTCAACAAATTCTAGAGCAGCAGAAGCCACAGAACAATGGAGTACAGGAGATTTCTAGCCCAGAATGACCTGAAAGAGATGGGAAAGGTTTGTAGCATCAGACGCAAAGCAGAGCCCAGCCCAGCCTTGCCCTCAAGGCACCCAGAGGAGCAGAACCCAGCAGGCTTCAGGGACAGAATCTCCAGCTGCAGCGCAGATCCCTCAACCCACAGGCGCTAAAGGTGAGAGGGTTTTTTTTGGCTGGCCGAGAAGGGGGCAGGGTGTCCCCATATCTCAGGCCTCCTCAGGTGACAGCAGGGGAGGCAGCAGTGAACAGGGGCTCCCAGAGCAGGCAGTAGCCCACATCCATTGTTAAAGGTCTCATAGTGAACCCCCTGAGGGAACTGAGCCCTGTGTGGTGACCCTGCCCCCACCTGATCTTAATCTCACACTGAATAGCAGCCCTGCCCCCACCTAAAGCCCCTTGGTGATTGGAGTAGCTCATCTGAATCTCAGCCCCCAGTGCTGGCTTGGCAGAACTGGAGGTGAGGTGAGTGTGGAGAGGAAACTCAGAAGTCAAGTAACTGGTTAGAAAAATGCCCAAAAAGGGAAAAAAAAATAAGACCATAGAAGGTTACTTTCCTGGGGAACGGGTGTCTCCTCCCATCCTTTCAGAAGAGGAAGAACAAGGCTTAGTGTCACAGGAAAGTCAAGGCCTCTGCCTCCAGGGCCTCCAAAGGGAACTTAAACGGGATTCAGGTAATAGAAAAGCTTAAAAAACAAGTTAGCAGCTTACTAATGGAGAACCAAAAAAATGCTGAGGAAAATAACAGCTTTGAAAAGAGGCTAACTCGATTGGAAAAAGAGATCCAAAAAGCCAGTGAGGAGAAGGAGGCTTTAGAAAGCAGAA
>CM053774.1:2065674-2171641 GCA_028658325.1 Potorous gilbertii
GCCTGAAAGAGACCTGAAAAGAAAAACTCCTAGGAATATTGTGGCCAAATTTCAGAGTTCCCAGATCAAGGAGAAAATGCTGCAAGCAGCTAGAAAGAAACAATTCCAGTATTGTGGAAATATTATCAGGATACCACAGCTTCAACATTAAGGGATCAAAGGGCCTGGAATGGGATATTCCAGAGGTCAAAGGAACTGGAATTGAAACCAAGCATCACCTACTTCAAGGGAATAAATGGTCATTCCGTGATATAGAGGACTTTCAATCATTCATATTGAGAAAAAGATCAGATCTGTACAGAAAAATTTGACTTGACAACACAAGAATCAAGAGAAGCATGAAAAGGTAAACAGGAAATAAAAATCATAAAAGACTTTCTAAAGCTGAACTGTTTACATTACTACATGGAAAGAAAATATTTATAACTCTTGAATCTTTTCTCAGTATTTGGGTAGATGGAGAGTGTATACACACACACACAGTACAGGATGTGTTGAACCGAAAAGTGAAAAACATAATCAGCAAGCTTTAGCCCAGGGAATTCACTGGCTAGTTTTTAGCAAGTATATTAGAATGTAATTTATTTTTTTCTGCATTCACTTCCATAAGCTTTTGAGTTTTAAATTTTCTCCCCCTCTTTCCTTTTATCTCCTCCCCAAGATGGCATACAATCCCTATATAGGTTCTACTTATACATTCATATTAAACATTTTCACATTAGTCATGATGTAAAGAATTAGCACCCATGGGAGGAACCACGAGAAAAAAGAAACAAAACGAGCAAGTAGTCTGCTTCCATCTGCATTCAGACTCCATCCATAGTTTTTCTTCCTCTGGATGTGGATAGCATTTTCCATCGGGAATCTTTTGGAGTTGTCTCAGAACCTTTCCTCATTGCTGAGAGCCAAGTCTATGCAAGTCATTGAACAAAGTTACTGTGTACAGTGTTCTGATCCTGCTCACTTCAATCAGTATCAGTTCATGCAAGTCTTTCCAGGTTTTTCTGCTTATCATTCTTCTTTGCTTCAGGAAATTTTTTTTCACAATTGCTACCTCAATTTCCCTCCATCTTATTCTCCCTTCCTCCATTGATTATATTCTCTCTCTCCTTTCACCCTGTCCCTTCTCAAAAGTGTTTGCTTCTGATTACCCCTTCCCCCAAACTGCCCTCCTTTCTATCATACCTATGCGTTCTCTTATTCCTTTCCCCTTCTGTTTTCCTGTAGAGTAAGATAGATTTCTAAACCCCATTGCTTGTGTATCTTATTTCTCAGTTACATGTAAAAACAATTTTTAACAGTTTTTAAAACTATGGGTTCCAAATTCTCTCCCTCCTTCCCCACCCACCCTCGTTGAAAAGGCAAACAATTCAATATAGGCTTTACATGTGTAGTCATACACAGTACTTCCTTGATAGTCATGTTGTGAAAGACTATATTTCCCTACATCCTATCCTGCCCTGTTTATTCTCTCCTTTCACCCTGGCCCTCCTCAAAAGTATTTGCGATGTGGGAGAATTGGAACACTAATTCATTGTTGGTGGAGCTGTGAGCTCATCCAACCATTCTGGAGAACGGTTTGGAACTATGCCCAAAGGGCTACAAAAATGTGCATACCCTTTGACCCAGCAATATCGCTACTAGGACTGTATCCCCAAGAGATTATAAAAATGGGAAAGGGTCCCACATGTACAAAAATATTTAGAGCAGCTCTCTTTGTGATAGCCAAGAACTGGAAATCAAGGAGATGCCCATCCATTGGGGAATGGCTGAATAAATTATCGTATATGAATGTAATGGAGTACTATTGCGCCATAAGAAATGATGAACAAGAAGACTTCAGGAGGCCTAGAAGGACTTATATGATCTGATGCTGAGTGAAAAGAGCAGAACCAGGAGAACTTTGTGCACAGCAACGACCACAGTGTGTTAAGAGTTTTTTCTGGTAGACTTGGAACTTCGTAATAACGCAAGAACTTACTTTAAAAAAAAAAATCCCAATGGTGGTATTCTAAGGCAAAATGTCTTCCATACTTAGAGAAAGAAATATGGAAGTCATTCACAGAATGTAGCAGATCATGTTTGTATGTGTGTGCGTTGTAGTGTATTATGTTTTGATTTGTTATATGATTTCTTCCATTTAGTTCAACTACATAGCATGACTATAGTGAAAATGTACTCAATAGGAAAGTATATGTAGAACCTATACAGAATTGTATGCTGTCGCAGGGAGGAAGCGGGGTAGTGGGAGAAAGGTTGGGGGCGGGGCTAAAATCTTAATTTTAAGGAAGCAATTGTAGAACACTAAAAAAATAATAATAAAAAATTAAAAAAATATATTTGCTTCTGATTACCTCCTTCCACAATCTGCCTTCCCTTCCATCACACATCTTTATCTCCTCTCTCCCACTTTCCTGTAGGGTAAGATAGATTATCATACCCAATTGAGTGTGTGTTATTCCCTCCATAAGCCAATTCCAACGAGAGTGAAGTTCTCTCATTCCCTCCTCACCTCTACTGTAAAAGCTTTTTCTTGCCTCTTTTATATGAAATAGTTTGCCCCATTCTACTTCTCCCTTTCTCCTCTTAGTACATTCCTCTTTCTCATCCCTTAGTTTTTTTAGATATCATTTCATATTCAATTCACCTTGTGCCTTCTGCCTCCCCCCCGCCTCTCTCTCTCTCTCTCTCTCTCTCCATATATATATATATATATATATATATATATATATATATATATACACAGTTCAACTTTAATAAGTCCCTTATAGTTTATCTTTCCTGTTTATCTTTTCATGTTTCTCTTGAGTCTTGCATTTGAAAGTCAGTTTTTCTATTTAGCTCTAGTTTTTTCTCAAGAATGCATTAAATTCCTCTCTGTCATTGAATGTCAATTTTTCCCCTTCATTGATTACACTGTTTTGCTGGGTAGCAAATTCTTGGTTGTAATCTTAGTTCCTTTGACCTCTAGAATATTATATTCCAAGCCCTCTGATCCCTTAATGTAGAAGCTGCTAGATCTTGTATTACCCTTATTGTGTTTCCACAATATTTGAATTGTTTCTTTCTGACTGCTTGCAATATTTTCTCCTTGGCCTGGGAACTCTGCAATTTGGCCATAATATGCCTGGGAGTTTCCATTTTGGGATCTCTTTCAAAAAGTGATTGGTGGATTCTTTCAATTTCTATCTTTTCCTCAGGTTCTAGAACATCAGGGCAGTTTTCCTTGATAATTTCTTGAAAGATGATATCTAGGCTCTTCTTTTGATTATGGCTTTCAGGTAGTCCAATAATTGTAAAATTATCTCTCTCCTGGATCTATTTTCCAGGTCAGTTGTTTTGCTAGTGAGATATTTCACATTGTCTTCTATTTTTTCATTCTTTTGGTTTTGTTTTATAATTTCTTGATTACTCAGAGTCATTAGTTTTCATTTTGCCAATTCTACTTTTTAAGCATTGACTCATTGGCTTTTTTAAGCATTAAATCATTGGCTTTTTAGATCTTTTGCCATTTGGTCTAGTCTATTTTTTTAGGTGTTATTTTCTTCAGCATTTTTGGGGGTCTCCTTTAGCAAGCAACTGTTGACTCATTTTTCATTGTTTTTGTTACATCACTCTCATGTCTCTTCCCAATTTTTCCTCTCCTTCTCTTACTTGATTTTCAGAATCCTCTTTGAGCTCTTTATGACCTAAGACCAATTCATATTTTTTTCTTGAAGGCTTCGAATGTAGGAGCTTTGACTTCATTGTCTTCTTTTGAGTGTATGTCTTGATCTTCCTTGTCACTGAAGTAAGGTTCTGTAATATGAGGTTTTTCTGTTGTTTGCACATTTTCCCAGTCAATTATTTGAATTTTTAATTCTTTGTTAAGCCAGAACTGTGCTTCCAGTGTGGAGGGCATACTGTCCCAAGCTTCAGGGGTTTTGTGCAACTCTTTTAGAGATACTTCCAAGGGCCTGTAAGTTTTCAGTTCGTCCAAGATGGCATGATCTAATGAGAGGTGTTTATTCCTCTCCTGGCTTGTGCTTTGGTCTATGAGTGACCATAAGCACTCTTTTCTGCCCTGGAACTGTGAAGAGGGTTCCCTCTCCACTACTGCAACAGACTCTGCTATGCCAGTGCTCCTTCTCACTCCAGGACTCACCCAGATCCAAGTATGGGCAAAGAAACAGTGTCCTGCCTCAGTGCCAGCAAAGAGCCCTCTAATCTGCTTCTGATTAGTTGTTCAAGCCTCTAACCATCTGAGAGCTCAAAATGAAACCATTGCTGCCACTAACTTGGGCCTGTACTGAGGACTGGACTGCATTCCTTCCTCACCCAGGTCCCATAGACCTTTCCTACTGATCTTCTAAGTTGTCCCTGGCATTTATGGGTTGAGAATCTGGAAACCACCACAGCTGCCAGTGATTCAGTCCCCTGAGACCTGCTCCAGGTTTGCTGGGGCCTGATCTATGCTGGCAAATCCTGCACTGGACTGCATTCCTCTCTCAGCCTGGTGCAACCTGGTCCTGTTGACCATTTCATTGTGTTTTTGTGACTTCTGCTGCTCTAGAATTTTTTAGAGTCATTTTTACAGGTATTTGGAGGGATCTGGGGGAGATCTCTAACCTTTACTCCACCATCTTGACTCCACCCCTATTTTAGAATATTTTTAAAGAAATGGTGAGTCAATATCTCCAAAAGGAAATGGTTGTCAGAAAGCGGCAGTGCACCTTGGATCTACATTTAGAAGGGGCCAGTTTGCCCAGTATCACAAAAGCATCAAAGGTATGATTTGAAATCATGTCCTCTGGTTAATTCAACACATACACCCAGATTTTAGGAAAACATTTGACCAATACTTGTGCTATCCTTATGGAAAAGATTGTTAATTCCACCATTGGAATGTAAGTTTCCTTGAGAGTAAGGATTGTTTCCTTCTGTGCTCCTCAGAGCCTAGCGTAGTGCCTGTCACATTGTGGTTTACTTGATAAATACTTCTTGAGAGGGGTAGAGTCAAGATAATGGAGAATAGGCAGCCATTCAGCTGAACTCTCCCAACATTCCCCCCCAAACAACTTTGTAATTATGCTTCAAATAAAAGTTTAGTGCCATAGAACCAAAAAGATCAGGGTGATATATTTTTCTAGCCTAAGACAAATTAGGTAAACTGGAAAAGGTCTGTGACAATGATGTGTGGTGTGTGTGCCAGCCCAGAGTGCCCATACCACAGTACCACCTGTGGGCCAGAGGGGCGTGGCAGCAGCAGCTTCAGGAGTTATTAGCCTAGACAGAGTAAGGGGGGGGGCGGTCAGCCAACTACAGGGCATCCTTTGCTGGCACTTCCACGGAGAAAAAGAGCGCTCATGATCAGTCACAGAAGAAAAAAATCAAAGCTCTCTATAGGCACATGAAAAAATGTTCTAAATTACTATTGATAAAGAAATGCAAATCAAATTCACTTTTAAGTATGATTTCACATACAAATGTTAAATGCTGGAGGGGATGAAGGAAAATAGTTCCACTAATGCATTGCTAGTAGAGTAGTGGACTAGTCCAACCCTTCTAGAGAACAATTTGGAACTATACTAATACACTCAACATACCCTTTGACCCAGCAATTCCTTGCCTTTTCTATTTGCATGATATGGTTAATATGGAAATGTTTTTTGCATAACTTCTCAGTGGGTAGGGGAGGTTCAGGAGGGAGAGAATTTGGAATACAAATTTTTTTAAAGAATTTAAAATAGATATTTAAAAATTTTTTTTAAATAAATACTTGATTGATGAGTGTAGAGATGTGGACTAAACAGATAGACTCAGAACTGGTCCAACAGCCAGGCCCAAAGCAATACTAAAATGTCCCAAACACTTAGGATGTTGAACATATCTATCAATGATTCATAGCACATATATCAATTCTGTGGTTGACAAAACTGGGAGAAGTAGCTTACACAATTGATAGTGGTTAGGATCCAAGAAGATCTTGACATGAAAGAACACTGCACCAAACCTAAGAGCATCTAATTTAATATGGATAAATATGTAATCTTATATTTTGGTTCTAAAAGTCAATTTAACAAATACAAAGTGGGAAGATTGCACTTTGACAGCAATTGATCAGAAAAACCACCACCACCACCACCTAGGGGTTTTATAGGATTATATGGTCAATTGTGAGTCAACAATATGGCCACCAAAAAAGCCAATGAGATCTTAGGCTGCATTAAGAGAACTAGGGAGATGGGTTCTGCCCTGGCCAGACCTCATCTAGGGTGATCTGTTCAATTCAACACCGCATTTTAAGAAAGACACTGATAAGGTGGAAAATGGCCAGAGAAGGGAAACTTGAGGATGGAAATCCTTGACTTCATCCTATATAAAGACTGGTTAGAATGAATGGATGGAACACTTATTAAGCACTATGTGCAAAGCATTGTACTAGACACTGGCGATACAAATAGAAAGGTAAGACAATCCCAGCCTCTCAGAGATCACATTCTAATGAAACTAGGGAAACTGAGTCCAAAGTGGAGGGGGTAGGATTGGGAAGAAGGGAACAGGATAGTGAGTGATCTGAAGGATGCTTGAAGTTCTGTGACAATGAAACATAATCCCACTTGTTCTTTTTGGTCCTGGAGGAAGAACAAGAATCAGGGAGTAGGTAATATATGGAAAACCTTCTGAAGAGTGACTTCTCCAAAAGTATGGCTTCCTTCTGCTGGAAGTCTTCAAAGGCTGGATGCCCATTTGTGGATCATGTTTGAGTTTGCTACCAACTCCTAAGATTCTATTTGCAAGCTCACAGCTCAAAGAAAATAATGCTAGTCATTGTCAGAATTGTGAAAAAATGTGGTCAGTTCCTCCTTTCTGGAACATCCTCTTGAAGAAGTGAAAGATGAAACAAGAGGGTCGTGCTATAAAGAGATGACCCAAGCGTGCATCGCTGAGCCCAGACCAGCGGGCCAGCTATGGAAGAGGAAGGAATAGAAGCTAAATTAATCCCAGAGATGGATGATGAGTCTGGAAAGTTTGGGGGTTTTGTTTTTGTTTATTTATTTTTTACTACTAGAGCAACTCTGGTGGTGATGGGCAATATGCATCTATAAACACAGAAAGAGCAGAGGAGAAAATATCTTCTAAATTCAACTCAACTAACATAGAGCCACTATCTGGTATGTCTATGTGGTAGACACTGGCAGGCACTGGGGATCCAAAATACAATTCCTGTCTTCAAGGAGTTTACAACCCATTCACAAGCAAGGTAAGGTATAGCAACAAACATTTATTAAATGTTTACTCTGTGCTACGTATTATGCTACGTCCTGGAGATCCAAATATAAGAAAGAAAGGAAAAAGTCCCTGTCCTCAAGGAATTTACACACCAATATGAGATAATACACATGAGGGGCCTGGAAAGGATTAGATGGAGGGAGAAATCACATGGGGGCATAGTGTCCAAGTCTGGAAAGTCAGGAGAGGCACGAGGGGAATGAAAACTGGGTGGTCTAAGTCCCTCCCCAAAATGAAGGCCCCAGAAGGAACTCACCATTGGGGAAAGGCACTTATCAGCGTGACAAAGAGTGTTCCATGATAAAAAGGTAGCAGAGGCTGAAGTAGTCAAGTCTGGAAAGTCAGGAGAACCAGGAGGTGAATGACAGCAAACATCTATCTATTCATTAAATGTCTTCTCTCCATCAGGCAACTGTGCCAGCAGCTAGGGCTACCCAACAAATAAATAAATAAATTACCCTTTTCTCAGCAACCTAGGTATTTCTACTGTCCACTTTCCTTTACTGTGGCTATTATGTTGTTGACTTTGAGGACAGTCACAGCTATAGGGTCATGGCCCACAGGACCCATCTGTTGCCTTGAGCATGTTCCCACAACATGCACGACTGGTCCATCCAGCCAGGGAAGAGGGATCAACCCAACAATGTTACCAAGAAAATAGAAGTCATCAGTTGTAAGTTCCCCTTCCCTATTCTATACGCCACAAACTCCTCAACAGCCCCCACATTGTTTCTTTGGCTCTTCCCCTTGCCAGTGCCAATCCCACCACTATGCCCTTGCTCTGATCCCTCACAGTTCCAGCAGTTGGCACCTTCCATTATCTCCTCTTCCTCTGATCTCCATTCTCTCCTTATCTACTGGCTCCTTCCTTGCTGTCTATAAACATACCTGTCCTTAAAAAACCTTCCCATTTTCTCCCTATTGAAGCCATACTCCTAGAAAAAAGAATCATGGATTTTTTCTCTTCTCTTCTCCCTCACTTTTCTCTTCTCCCTTAAAACCTGGCTTCTGTCCTCACCACTCAATTGAAATTTCTTTCTTCAAATGCAAAGATCAATTTTCACTGTCATCCTTCCATCCTCCTTGAGTTTTCCCAACACTGGCACTCCTGGTTCTCCTCTCTGTCTGATGGCTTCTCATTCTTCTTTGCTGAATCCAACATCTATGTCTTATCATCCCCCCTGCCCCAAATCTTGGGTGTCTCCTCCTAGGGCTTCTCGTAGGCTCTCATCTTTCCTTGTCTCGGTGATCTCATAACAGTTCCCATGAGTTCAGTTGTCATCTAGGCAGATGCCCCCAGATCTATGTATCCAGACCTGTTCTCTCTTTCAAACCCCAGTTCTGAATTAACAACTATCTAACTGAACCCTCTCCAAGACCACTGGGTAGTGGATGGAAAGAAGACTGAATCTGGAGTTATGACGATTGGAATTCAAATCGTGAAGTAGGATTTGAACTGTGACTCTGCAAGTATCTTAACCTCTCTCATTATCTCATTTCCTCATCTGTGAAATGGGATCCTATCCTCACAGAACTGTAAGGCTCAAATGAGATAATAAAGTGCTTGGCAAAAAGATTTTACAAACTTTAGCAAGTATATTTATCTTAAGTCTACATGTAAAAATCAAAATCATTAACTTTCCTTCCTAAGTCCGCCTCTCCTCCAATTTTGTTCATGTTCAAAACCTTGGGATCCAGTCATCCTTGACTGTCCCCGTCCTTTTTCCCACAAACCTTTATCAGTTGCTGAATTGTATCAGTTCTCCTTCACAACATCTCTCTCCCACAGACACCCTTTTTTTCCCAATCATACGCTCTACTAGAGTTCAGACCCTCACCAACTCTAGCTTGGTTTATTCCAACAACCTCCTAACTAGACTCCTTTCCAATTCTCCTTCCACATTGTGGCTAAAATCATCTTCCTAAAACCTCAAGTCTGAGCATGTCACTGTCTTGACTGAGAGCCTTCAACGGCTCCATGATTCTTTATAGTCTGTATCCCCCTTCCCTGGTAGAATGTGGACTCCTTGACTGGGCCACTGTTGCTGGTTTTCACTTTAATCTCTGCCACCTTACATGAGTGCCTAATTACACATAGCCCACGATGAATGCTTGTTCGATTATATTGGATAGTTAGTAACATGAGAAAATGAGCCAAGGAAGCTTTAGTTAGTCTTGGGACATGGTTTGACTGGGAGTGCAAAGAACTCCAGATGTTAGACCATGGCTTCTAATAAGTTTGAGATGTGTGTGTGTGTGTAGGATTACACTACTAGCTGGTAAATCATGTGAGGGCAAAACAGAATGGAAATTAATAAACTAAAAGCTAGTCCATAATATGCAATGTTCTAAGGCTTGCAAAGCACTTTACAAATATCTCATTTTATTCTCACAGATCTGGGATATAGATGCTACCAGAAAGTGAGAGAGAGAGTAAGAATTGCTAACTCAGGTTTGAAGCTTAAGTTTTATGATTTGAGTCAGGGCCAAGAAGAGATCAAAAGTTTCCTGGGAAACCTGGATGGGGGTCACAATGGTGACCAGAGGCAAAAGGACAAAGAAACAAAGACTCCTGATGTTTGTTTGTTTAACCCTGTCATACCTAGTGTGTACAGTGCACCAGAAGGTAGCAAGTGATGGTGAGATTTTATGTGTAGTTTTCTCTCCCTCTCTGTGCAGGTAGAAGTGCATGAAAACCATTCTACAACAAACTGCCCCATCTAGCTCCAATTGTCTCTAGAATGTTCTTTAGCTTCCAATGGTAACAGGTTGGCGTCTTATAAGCTTTACGGCCCTGAGATCTTCCAAATGCCAATGGGCTGCAATGTGAGCTCGTTCCTAGAGATCAAGTAATCATGCATCCAGTGCTACTTTCTCCGGGTTTTTGTTTGTTTTGTGGTTGCCCAGCCTTGGACTCTTCCCTGCAAATTGGCTCAGCCTCCAAAAAAGCCCATTTCCAGCTTTGTTGTTGGAAATACTGTTTCATCAACCAGCAATACACTTTCAGAGAGGGCTTTGCTGCTTACCAATGGGCCCCATTCACAACCCTGAAGTGGCTGGTGTATTATCTGTATCTGCATTTGAAAGAAGTTGAAGGACTATCCCAAGGTGACACTGTCACCAGATCCATGACTCTTTCCACTATCCCCACAGCTATCTCCCATTCTGGCTTCTTTACCTGTTGTTTTTCCATGCTTTCCAATGCACTTCCTTCAATTTTGCTTTTACTTGAGATATTCTGATTCTCTCCATTAATGTGTGGTGTCTTTTAGTTGGAAAAAGAGCTTCAGGGTTAATTTGGCCAACCTGGACATGAGACAAATCTCTCCCTTTAATATTCTAGACCAAATCTCTGCTTGAACGTTTTTCAGAGGTCTTGTTCTTGTTAATCTCTCTCTCTCTTTCTCTCTCTCTCTCTCTCTCTCTCTCTCTCTCTCTCTCTCTCTTGCTCTCTCTTTCTTATTCTCATAGGATTTTGATATTTTACTTTCAAAATTAAGAAATATGTTTCTAATTCCCAGTATTTGGAGTCCATCCCACCCAACTTCTAGAATCCAAGATCCTGGAAGTTTCTCCCTCTCTCCCCCACTTTATCCTGGCATAACTCCTGCCCCTTAAAAAAGTATCTCTAGTTAACACTTCCTCCAGATCAGTAAATTGTAACTAGGACAAGCAACTTACTAACAAACAAACAAAAAGGTCAAAATTATATGCACTTTAAAAAGAAATAGGTCCATTTAGGGAAAGGAGTTATGCTTATAATTGAAATACCTTCTCCTAAAAATATGAACTACAAACAGCGGCCAGGGTAGGGATGTCCCATAGCAACATGTTAGAATCCTGAGGGGAAGGAGAAGGGATTATGATGCATGGGAGATCCAAGCTGGAATGGTGCCTGAAGTACAGATGAAAATCAGTTTGGAGCTACCTGTTGGGGGGGGGGAATAGAAATTATTTTTTAAAAACCAAGTCAACAGAGAGTGTGATAGAAAGAAATGAAGTTAAAAGGTTAGACAAGCCTCAGTAGCAGTAACAACCCAACACTCTCCTTCCCCATGGCTTCCAGATGTCCTCCTGATGACTTCAAAATCTATTATGTTCTGTGAGTCTGTCTCTTCTACAGTGATCTAGATAACGGATTAAGCCAAGGGGTAAGACTGTCACAGAAGCAGGGAGGGGCTCGAGGCTACATTTAGAAAGATTTTTCTCAGGGGAGTGTATGCTGAGTGTCTTTAATCATTGAATATGATGATGATCTAAAATTGAGGGAGAAAAGTGATAAATATATGTAGAATATAGAAATAAAATTAAATATGTTACATATAATTAATATATCTAAATAAACATATATATATATATATATATATATATATATATATATATATAGAGAGAGAGAGAGAGAGAGAGAGAGAGAGAGAGACTCACTGTAGTAGCTAGGTGGTTCAGTGGATTGAGCGCTAGGCCTGGAAGACCTGAATTCAAATCTGACCTCAAACACTTACTTTCTATGTGACCCTGGGCAAATCACTTAACTTGTGCTTGCCTTAAATCCACTAGAGAAGGCAATGACAAATCATTCCTGTGCCTTTACCAAGAAAGCCCCATGGACAGTATGGTCCTAAGGGTCATGAGGAGTCAGATACAACAGAACAATATATTCAGTGCAATCCATAACGGTATCTGGCTTAAGTGGGTATCCCTTGTCATGAAACACAGAAAAGACATCCTGATGATCTGTTTGCTATGTTCAGAGATCTAGAGCCAGGAGGGAACCTCAGAGACCATCTAATCCTACCCCCTCATTTCACAAACGAGGGAATCGAGGTCCAAAGAAGTGACTTGCCTAAGGTCACTCAGATGGTAAAGGTGTCCGAAGTGGGATCTGAACCCTAGGGCATCTAACTCTAGAACCAGGGATTTTTCCCACTATACTCACTCTTCCTCCCCTAAAAGTACTTTCCTAAATATGAGTACTTTTCAAAGCCTTGTGAAGATAAGTTTCAAAGGAGAAGTGAGGCATGAGAGGTAGAGGACAGTCTCAACAGCTCTTGTGTACGTAGGCGGGAGTATCGGAAAAGACAGATTCTGAGTTCTGAAACCCTGTGGCCAAGAGCATCTATCTCCATTCTGAGGTCAAGATCTTTCCTTCTCTCTGGCTTTGATCTATTCAAATCACTCCTCTCCTCATGTGGGGGCTCTTGCCCATGAAGGAAAAGCAGCCCCATAGTCTTGACTCGAGTCCAGAGACCTAGGCGTTGAGCCCCTCAAAGACCTGAGGTCGCCATTTATTTTTTCATTTCCCTTTCTGGCATCAAAAGAGTTTATATCCAGTCCAATTGGTTCTCTCTTGATTAAAGGAAGACAGAAACCCCATTCTGGTTTATTATATCGATGTCACTGTGTCTATCTTTTGGCAGAGATATAGGCATTTTGTCTAAGCAGCATAGAAATGTGGGCAGGTTCGGCAGATTGACTGTAGAGGTCAAGAGAAAGATCATCCAGATGCAGAGGATCACGCTTGACACTACTGAGTCTGTAACTGTTATTTTCACGTGCAGGCTCCCTCCGTCTCTATCTCTCTTACCTTGAATTTTCTTATCTGTATACATGTTTTATTCCTCTAATGGAATGGGAAGTCCTTGAGGAGCAGGGACTGTTTCTTTTTTGTCCCCCTGCCTATTAACAGGGACTTATTAAATGTTGTTCAATGGAATTGAACTGTGCCCATCCTGCCCCCTCAAAATAACTTCTTTCTTTCCCTGTGGCACACAGCACAGAATGTACAGATTATAGTGACACCAGCTCTGTCAAAGAGTCTAGTATGGCCCAGCAACACTCCCAAGGTGTGACAGGTCTTCGTAACCTAGGCAACACATGCTACATGAATGCCATCTTGCAATGTCTCTGCAGTATCACCCCACTGGTGGAGTATTTCCTTTCTGGAAAGTACATCACTTCTCTTCAAAAGTAAGTCTACCTGTCAGAGGTCCTCCTAACAGAGGAGTTGTGGATTCAGAGTGTAGATAGATAGACCAATATATGTGTGTATGTAGATATGTATATATGCATATATATGGATATATGTGGATATATATTGGGATATGACTAATGCAGGAATATATGTTTTATAATGGGGGAGGGGTAGAAGTAGGAGGGAGAGGTGGTGGATCTTTCTTGGGGAACAAATTTAATTAAATAAAAAAGTAAGTCTTAATTGAAACTCAAGAGTCTTCCTTTCTTAAATGGTCAAGCATTTGGTGGAGTTGGTGGAGACTGTTGCCAGTCAGTTAAGTCAGCTGGATTTGCCACAAGAGATCATTCTCTCCCCAGCCAGTCCCTGGAGGGTGAAAAAGGGAGGCTTCCTTGCTCTGTGTCCAAGTATTTAAGCACATGCTCATGGCTTTAAGCATGCAACAATACCTCCTATTCTTTTCTTCTTTGGAAGGGACTGTGGTGAGGTTGCCACTTCTTTTGCATATCTGATGACAGACATGTGGCTTGGAGACTCGGACTGTGTCTCACCGGAAGTGTTTCGGTCAGCCATTGGAAAAATTTACCCAGCATTTCTGAAGAGGACACAGCAGGATGCTCAAGAGTTCTTGATTTATGTTCTGAATGAACTCCATGAGGCTTTGAAGAAGGTGAGTGGAAAGTGGTCACTATGCCATGAGATGGGCATTGGACTAGACTTTAAATAAAGATTTTCCCCTGTTGGGGACAGGGTGTGGACTCCTCCACGTGCCCATCTCAGGGACCTCAGACTCCAGCTCCTTTTAGCCCTCCTCCAAACAAGCCAAGGCTTCCAACGAGTATTTTAACCTGGAATATTAGCTCAGGAGATTGACAAATCATCCTACTATCCCAGCCCCGATCAGTGAAGCAAGGAGAAATATGAAAGACCACCTCCTTGATGAGTGAATTCTTATCCCACTTTTCCCACAAAATGTCTGAGTCTGCCAACATCCTCCTGCATCCCTGCCCCCCTCAAAGAATCACGAGAAAAGCCTGAGAACACTGATGAGCAGGTGGAAGCTATGTCATAAGGTCTGGGTTAATCAGTCATTTATCAAATACCTACTATATGCCAGGCATACTACAGACACTGAAAAGCACTAGGGATACAAAGGCAAAGGCCAATCCCACTCCTTCCTTGGGGATCTATTCATTCCCTCAGTATTGCTAGCTCTGCTGTCACCCATCCATCTTCCTTT
This sequence comes from Potorous gilbertii, assembly GCA_028658325.1. Classification (NCBI taxonomy): domain Eukaryota; kingdom Metazoa; phylum Chordata; class Mammalia; order Diprotodontia; family Potoroidae; genus Potorous; species Potorous gilbertii. Next base: position 2,080,158 of record CM053774.1, read on the forward strand.
CACCTCCCAGGTCTATGGCTTCATGGCCAATGAGCACTGGTAGATTGGTGGGGCTCCTTAGCTCATTTTAGAAATTCTTGGTACTTTCTTGGGAAGGGGAGTGGGGAGGATTATTACCTTTATTCACTGTTAACCTTAAAGTGCCTTCTTCAGCATCTTACTTTTTTTCTTCCTTTTCTCCATCAATCAAGATTTTATTAAGCAGCAACTATATGCCAAGTACTGTGCTGGGTACCCATAGGGATACCAGGAGAAAACGAAACAGTCAGTCCCTGGCTGCATAGGGTTTACATTTGAAACCTTAGATCTCTGTTTTCTGTCATTTCATTTACCTTTGACCCAGGGCATTCTGGAAAAAAAGAATTGATTTTTTTCTTACTGATGTCAGTTGAAGTAGAAGTACTTTCGTATGCACAGGTGCTTACCAGTCTCCTCGTGACCCTCAGGGAAAGTAGGGGGAGGACGATGGGGAATGCCACTTCTGTCACCAAGAGCTTGGGCTCCTTTCCTGGAACTGATAGACAAGGAGGAAAAAGGATTGGCTCCAGGAGCTTCTAAAGAGTACCAGCCTCTTCTCCCACGATAGCAGGAATTCGACTTTGAAGTTAAAAGCTCTGAGACTCTTTGCAAGAGACCATTGCATTAACTAATTTTCTTTTCTTTTTTTTTCTTCAAAGCAAATAAAACTGCATTTTGTTGGAGGGAAATACCTAATGATACAGCACACCCAACTAAAATATATTTTGTCACTTGGCCAGAGACCCTCTCTGGGCCTCAGTTTCCTCATCTGTACAATGATGACATTGGATTAGATTATTTCTAATTGTCTTTGTAGCTTTTATAGTCTGAGTCTAAAGTGACTTGCAAATAAGACACTATTTAAGTAGCTTGAGGGGATATTTTTGATTATCAGATTACTTGTTAAGTACAATATATAATATGCTTGTTTAACCTTCAAACCAAATATACTAACACAAGCTTTGCATTGAATTAGAAAAAAATTCAACATAAATTGTGAAATTCAAAATCTGAAGTTTGTTCGTCAGATCCATGGTTTTCAGTCTCAGTCTGAAGTCCTGAAAGGATGAAAGACCCGTTGAAACTGTGCAAAACTTAAATCCTAAGATGTGGGGGAAATGTAGGTGATGGCATTTCAAACAACAACTATTAAAAATTCTCACTTTTCTTTCTCAATTCCATTTTACATTAGCAATAAGAAACATTTCCTATTTGCCACCACATTTTTTTTTATCAATTAAAAAAAAATTACTTGGCCATTCAGGCCCTTATCTGTGGTCTTACTGACAACCATCTCCTTCTGGTTGTTGGGTGGGCCAACCTTAGAACGGTGTAAAAAGAATTAGTGCTGTATGGTAGACTGTAGCAGCAAAATAATGTGACGAGAAGCATCTGTGGAGCTGCTACTGACTGGCACCAATGAATGTGAGATCCACTTGATACTACCATCCTATAAAAATACTAATGGTTCCTGGGTCATGGCTTCATTCAAACACTTGGTGTGGCTCAATTCTGCGTTCATATACAATGTTTTGTGATTCAAGTCCAGGATCTTTTAAAGATTTTGCATTTTGGTGCAAGGGGTCTGTTGGGCAGGCGATGCAGGCTTGGGGAGAATATATTCAGAATCTTCACCACCAAAGCCCTGCAGGTCAGATTCCATGAGTAAGAGGAAGTTCATGAGCTTCTTGTACTCACAAGAAGAGTAAAATTGCCTTCGAGTCAAAGAAATATGGTTGTTACTTTTTTTAAGAACACTATAATTCTTCAGGATCCAGGACATCAAGGCATACTGCTCTGTTGTTTTAAATTCTTCCTGTACAACATCGAATTTAATTTGGGTCACCATGTAATTGCTATCAATCAACCAAATAGTCATCATGCCTCAGGATTACTTTTAGTTGTCACAAGAGTTTACCTTTATATGGTGTGTTTTACTTATTTGAAAAGCACAGGATTATTATATTGATACATACATATCATCACAAGTCTTTTGTTGTTTTAAAGCAAATTCATTTGTAGAGTGTTGAACCTAGGGATGAAAATGCGTCTACTTTCCATGAGTTCCAGTAGCTATATGTTCATGTATGGGATTAAAGTATCTCTTACTCCTAAAAGGGAAATTAGCAGGAGTGGGCAGTTTTAAGAAAGCAGCAACATGAGATAATTTATATGACCCTGAGCATGTTCTAATAACAAATTCTGAAAAGGCCTTGCACATGAAATAATACTAAGTTCTGGAAACTGGGTTTAGGATTTTACATATAAAGTTGTGTGGATACCCTAAGGAGAGAGAAATCGCAATGGTGGATGATAACAGAAATTTAAGTTTCAAGTGAATGACTGGTTGTTAAATTTGACGTTCTTATGATTAACGTGACCAGAATCATGATGCGTGAGCTAGTTTTCACCACATCATGACCTGGTTATTGGAAAAAGTCAATTTAGGAGCGTGTCCTAAATGCATCAAGATCTGTTTTTACAAAATATTTTCTTAGAATCACCTAAGACACTGCAGGTGACGTAGAGCCAGAGGAAGCAGATCCAATGGAAAGAGACCGTTCCAGAGCTGCCTCAGCAGGAGGGCCTATTCTGGGAAGTCCAGTGACCAGATAACTGCATGGGACCTCTGGGACTCAAAATGAGATGCGACGGGTTATCACAAGGACTGTTGTTACTCAGTAGTGATGGTCACTATTGCATGCTTTCGTCTTCTGTTTCGTGGTATTTATGGTTGCATTTTCTTGATTTTGCTGATATACCTCCCCTCTAAGTGGTTTGATCTGTAACATGCCTTAGTTTACATACAGGGCTTACTTACCAAGGCTTGTTTCCTTAGGAAATACGTGAGATTATAACTAAGTTTATTCAGTTTTATGTGACTTTAAATTCCTTAGGTTATGACTTTTAATCTGGCATAATTGGCAGCAGAGGTTAGGATGATGAAGTTGGGGCTACAGGTGTGATGTGGGGTTGAACCACATATATTTGGTTTGGTTGTTCAGTCATTTCTATGTATATGGTTAGCACCAAATGGGGAAATTGTTGAAAGTTATGGTGACTCAGTATCTCATCGATCCCAGCGCTGCTTCTCCATCAGTATTGGGGAGTTCTGGTAGGGAAGGAGACACCAAGTCTGTGGCTTTTTGTATTACATGTTCTTCGTTACGTACCCCTACCTGTAAATTGTCATGTTCTTGCAAGGGGCCAATATCTCCTCTGAATTGTCTCCATCTTGAAGCTATCCCTGATCTTTAGAGATCAGCCCATCAACATGCTGCTACCTGGCCACACTTATAATAAAATCCTTTTAATTAAATAAAAAGATTTGCAAAGCACTTTACATGTTATTCGATCCTCTTAATAACCCTAGGACACACGTGCCATAACTACTCTCCTTTTACAGATGAAGTAACTGAGGATGAAGGCAGAAGTAGTGACCTCCCCAGGATCACACAGCTAGGAATTGTAGGGGGCAGAATTATGAAATCAGGTTATCCAGACAAAAACTGCAGCACTCTATCCAATTCACCCCCTAGCTGCCTCCATACTTACTTGTGCTAGAAATTACATAAATATAGAAAATATTTTGTGTGGTGTGGCATATAGGGGTTAGCAACCTATGGCACTAACAATAAAGGGTACATATTTTAGTGGTAGGGTAGAAAGAGTTGAGGAGACAGAGTCACAAGGGCCTGTTTGTGGGAGAAATAATCCACCCCTCCATTCCCACTCAGTCTCTGAATATGCCTCAGACATGGGCTTGGGTAACCAGCTCAATATATGAAGCATTAGACAGGGATCCCAACTTATGTGGACTTTGACTCTTTTATGACTTCTTGACTATAAATGATAAGAGGATTCAGCTCAATTGAGTAAGAATTTATGAAATGTCTACCATGTATTATGCCCTGAGAATAAAGAGACCGAAATGGCCTCAAGAAACTCACATCTTTCTACTCAGAGCAGCAGCGGCCCTTCTTTCTCCACAGCAGCCAGCTACAACCCCCAACTCCCCAGCAACCATGTTGAAGGGACTTGCAGTTGGCATTGATCTTGGCACCACTTACCCCTGTTTAGGAGTCTTCCAACATGGGAAAATGGAGATCATTGCTAATGACCAAGGAAACTGAACCACCTCCAGCTACGTCACCTTCACCAACACAGAACGTTTAATCTGTGATGTTGCAAAGAATTAAGTTGCAATGAACCCCACGACCGCAGTTTTTGATGCCAAACATCTGATTCGTTGCATATTTGGTGATGCAGTCGTAGAGTCAGATATGAAGCACTGGCCTTTTACAGTGGTGAATGACACAGGCAGGCCTGAGGTCAAAGTGGAGTACAAAGGGGAGATCAAACATTTCTATCTAGAAGAAGGATCTTCTATGGTCTTGACCAAGATGAATGAAATTGCTGAAGCTTACCTTGGGAAGTCACAAATGTCACAAATGCCATTGTCACAGTACCAGCCTATTTCAACGATTCCCAACATCAGGCCACTAAAGATGCTGGAACCATCGCTGCTCTCAATGTGCTCCGAATCATCAATGAGCCAATTGCTGCTGCTATTGCTTATGACTTGGACAAAAAGGTTGGTGCCGAGAAAATGTGTTCATCTTTGACCTTGGAGGTGGTACTTTTGATGTCTCCATTCTTGCCACTGAAGATGGCATCTTTGGGGTCAAGTCCACAGCTGGGGACACCTACTTGGGTGGGGAAGACTTAGACGACCGAATGGTCAACCATTTCATTGTGGAGTTCAAGTGAAAGCACAAGAAGGACATCAGTGAGAACAAGAGGGCTGTTCACCATCTTCGCACTGCTTGTGAACATGCAAAACGCACCCTCTCTTCTAGTCCTCAGGCCAGTATTGAGATGACACCCTTTATGAAGGTATCAACTTCTATACATCCATCACTTGTCCCCGTTTTGAAGAGCTGAATGCTGTTCTCTTCCGTGGCACACTGGACCCTGTGGAAAAGGCCTTAAGAGATGCCAAGCTAGATAAATCACAGGTTCATGACATCATCCTGGTGAGTGGTTCCACTTGAATTCCCCAAATCCAGAAGCTTCTGCAAGATTTCTTCAATGGCAAGGAGCTCAAAGAGAGTTTCAATCCTGATGAGGCTGTTGCTTAGGGAGCAGCTGCCAGGCTGCCATTTTGTCTGGAGAGAAATCTGAGAATGTGCAGAACTTGTTGCCGTTGGATGTCACTCCTCTTTCCCTGGGAATTGAAACTGCTGGTGGAGTTATGACTGTTCTGATCAAACGTAATACCGCCATCCCCACCAAGCAGACACAGACATTTACCACCTGTTCGGACAACCAACCTGGTGGGCTTATTCAAGTTTACGAAGGTGAGAGGGCAATGACAAAGGATAACAACCTGCTGGCAAATTTGAGCTCACAGGAACCCCCCCCAGAACCCAGAGGTGTTCCTCAGATTGAAGTGACCTTTGACATTGATGCAAATGGCATTCTCAGTGTTTCTGCTGTGGATAAGAGCACAGGCAAGGAGAACAATACCACCTTCTCCAATGATAAAGGACGTCTGAGCAAGGAAGACATTGAGCGTATGGTCCAGGAGGCTGAGGAGGAGAAGCAGAGAGACAAGGGGTCTGCCAAGAATTCTCCTGAATCTTATGCCTTTAACAGGAAGGCTACAGTGGAGGATAAAAACTGCAAAGCAGAACTGGTGATGACGACAAACAGATCTCTGACAAATGTAATGAAAGGATCAACTGGCTGGATAAGAACCAGACTGCTGAGAAGGAAGCGTCTGTCTGAGCATCCGCAGAAAGCATTGGAGAAGGTCTGCACCCCGTGGTTACCAAGCTGTACCAGAGTGCAGGGGGTATGCCAGGAGGCACGCCTGGTGGATTCCCAAGGGGTGGAGCAGCCCCATCTGGAGGTGCTTCTTCTGGATCCCCCATTGAAGAGGTGGTCTAAACAACAGAAGAGCATTCCACACAGCTTTCCAAAAACTGAAGGACTCAAATCTGTAGCCAAGGCAGTCGCAGTTTAAAAGGAGCATTTAAGCTACTGTGTAAATCTGGGCATTCTGAATACTGGGACGTGTGCAGAGGGAGAGAGGTGAACAACATAGCACTCGATCAGTACTGTGAACAAGTGGAAATGCAACCCTGGTCCTGGAGAACAAGAACTATTTAAAATTGGCAGCATAAAAAAGCCACAAAAACGACTCCCATCTTACTGATGAGCCACAAGAGGTGCAGACTGTAGTGGGGAAAGGACACGTTATGTCTGTGCCGAGAAAGCAAACTTTCCCAAATGGAGGGGTCAAGACAGGCTTTGTGAAGGGGGTGGTTCTTAGCAGAAGTCAGGGATTCTAAAGGTAAAGATGAATGAGGAATCCTGGCACAGGAGATGATTGTCATGCACAGGGAAAGGAACAGGCTGGTTTGTCTGGACTGTAGAGTGTGAGAGAGGGGGCAATATGAAATCAATTTGAAAAGAAATGTTGATACCAGGGTTGTTAAGGGGGGAAAAACCCCTCTGTGCTAAACAAGTGTTTGTGTATTTGAGTCAGGCCTGTGTTTTCATAGCATCAAATTTGTCACCTGAATGAGGGATGGCCAGACTGGACTGGAGAAAGAGTAGAGGCCAATGACCAAGGAGTCTGGCAGTAATTAAGGCAGGATGTGAAAAGGACCTGAGCTTGAGAGGTGACTCCACAGGTGGAAAGAAGTGGGGAGAGGTGGGAGACGTAACAACTGATTGCATACGGTCAGTATAAGGGAGACCCAGTTAAGGATGACTCCAGGGTTGTGAACCTGGGCAAATGAAAAAATGGTCATTTCCTCAAGAGAGACGGGGAAGTTAGGAATAGATATGGAGTGTGGTGACTCGGGAATTTGAGGGGCTGCAGATGGAGATGTCCAGCCGGCAATAGATAACTGCTGTTCACACTGTTTTACTAACATGTTAGTATATTTGTTTTACTTAACATAATATCCACAACATAAGATTCCCAAATCTTTCCACCATCCAAGTTGCTACTATATACAAATAACTACACACGGATAAGATATGCAGTAATAGATGAACCATTTCTCTAGTACGTATTTTGTAAGACTGTTGTAAAAGCCAGTTTAGTACTGATATTTATGAGGTCTGTGGGCAAGATCATGCTTTGTATTCTTGCCCAGTAGATCTGTCTACATTTTGGGTTCTCGGCACTTTCATTAGCAGAAAAACGTATACAACCCACAATAAGTAGCAGCGTCCCTGTTCTGATGAAAGACATCTAATGACAGACTATAAACTTGCTTTTTTTTGATCCTATTTTACAGTTGAGGGAACTGAGGCAGACAGAGATTGTGATTTGCCCAGAGTCATACAGTGTGGGACCATATTTGACTCCAGACCTCCTGCTCTGGTCTGCCGTCTGGCTGCCTCTACTGACCTTTCTTTTAATCTCAGTACTGGGGAGTCTTCTCTTTCTCTAATCTAAGATGATGAACTTCAGAAGGAGGAAATTATGACTCAAAGCACACATAAGCTCCTGAGGAGTCTCTTCTAAAAGAAAAATCTCTAGAAATAGCTGCTAGAAATCAAAACGGAGGGGTTCCTATCATGTTGACAGCAAATCATTCATTCCACTTATGAAAAGTTTTGTTTTATTGTCAATTACTAATTTTTTTTTCTTTTTGGGTGAATTCCTCTAGTTCCGCCGGAAAAGACCACAGGAGAAAGGGCTTACTACAAAATGCTACAGGAAGGTGGCTTCCAGTGAGTCCTCTATCATCACTAGGCTTTTTGAGGGGCAGCTTAATTACGACATCGTGTGCTTGAAGTGTGAGAACTGTACTTACAAAAATGAAGTCTTCACTGTCCTCTCCCTCCCCATCCCATCAGAATGTGAATGTTCCCTTCAGGTAGGTAATCTGTCCTGCCAGGCTGGGGCTTCTGCACCATCACAAGGCATGATGCTTTGCCTAAAGGGTCTTGAGTGCTTGTGTACCTGGACTCCTGCATAACGAGTGAGGGTGGAGAGTGATGGCAGATAAGGTGCTGGTACAAGAATCTTTGTTGAATGATATCCTTGCCATTAAAATGGGTAAAAACACTTTTTTCTTCCAAACACCAAGGCCTTCAAGAAGCCATTTTCCAATGCCATAACTGGGATAAAGTCGTTTTTGTTCCCCCCTAAACACTCCCTGAAGGAGGCTTTATTCCACAGCTATGTGGCAGTCAGACCACTGATCAATGCTGGGATCGATCCTTTACAAATCAGATCTATTACAGATCTGTTCTCATGTTCTCTCAATCAGGGATCAGTCTATGATACAGAGGTGTACTCACTTTGATAAGGAAATGATAAATCATGTCATCTGTTTTTCTCTGAGTAGAAACTGCAGTCAATATTAGTTGGCATTGAACTGCCAACACAAACTGCTGATGCCCAGATCTGAAACAGATTATAGGTAAAATATGCACTTTTGGCTCAGCTTCCACCCCCAAGTCAGAGAAGAGCTGAGGAGACATGCTAGAATTTATTGCTAACTGGATTGTGACATGCTATAGTAAGTGGGTACTCAGCATTCCCGCCTCCTGTTCCTCTCTCCCCCCCAGCAGACTCAGCCATCAGTCAGGTTTCCCTTGAGACCCAGGAACAAGGACAGGTGAAACTGAGCGGTGTAGCTCCTCCCTCCAACGTCCCAGGACCTGATACAAATCAGCACCTAACTTCAGACAATTCTAACAACTTGATACGCTATCCAAATAATAATTTTTTAGAACTAGGACCATCAGAAAATTTCTTCTCATTAGCATACAGTCCCTCAGCTGAAGAATCCCAGTAACAAAATTTATCATTTCCTGAGGCATCTGATTACACTTTGGGACAACTTCGCGGTTTGGAAGATGCTCCCCCTGGTCTTCCTGTAACTTCACTAGTTCTTATTTTTGTTGCTATATTTTTGCTCTTTATGTTTCAACAGTACAGCTCTGACAACCCTTCAGTCAGTCAGACCGTAATAGTCATGCCCACCCTGATACCTTTTCCAGGTTAAGCACGCCTGGTTCTTTCAAACAATAACATGACACGATTTCTCACCCTCCAGTTTGTTATTGCTGCTACTAGTAGTAGCATTTTGTAAATAGTAGTAGTAATAGTAAGTGTAGGTACTGTGCGTTCTTCATTCTTGAAGAGGACCACGGTATCAGGAAGGGGATGCCATGACTGGCAAGTGAACTGGATGTGAGTGAGGGAGGGCTGTGCCACGTCAGCAGCCTCACCGTCTCTGCCAGAGCCATGTGGATCCAGTCGTCAGACGTAGATCAGAACGACTGGCGATGGCCCTGCTGAATAGTGGTAATAGTAAGAAGTAGTAGTAGCGGTAACCATTAATAACAGCCAGCATCTAGAGAGTGCTTGAAGGTTTGCAAAGCGCCTTTCACGTGCTCACTTTATCCTCACAGCTACTCAGGGAAAGTGGATGCTCTTATGATCCCCATTTACAGAGGAAAAAACAGAGGCAGGCAGTGGCTAAGGACTACACTCAGGGTCATACACCCTGTAAGTGTTTGCAGCAGGACCGTAGCTGGAGTGTAGGGTCTGGGACACAAAACTCCAGCCGTGGCCTGACCAGGTTGGGATAAGGAACATATTCTTTCTGTTGGTAAGCACTCAAGTTCTATTAAGAAAGCCTGATACCCTATTAGCTTTGTTTTTACTTTTATTTTTTGGGGTGGGGGAATTAGGAGGCGGTGGCCACATCGCCAAATTTCTAAATCATACTGAGCATTAAAACCCCCAAGCCTTTCTGACACACATGGTTAGATAACCACATCTCTCTTCTGCAGTTATTACTGAGCTGTTTGTAACTTTACCAGGACACTCTACATTTGTCCCTGTTAAACTTCTGGACCATCACGCCAGCTTACCGAAATCTTTTTGAATCCTGGTTCCAACACAGTTATCTCCCCCACCTGCACCTGCACCCCCATTTTTTAACCCCATAGAGCAGCTCTGTAAATTAGGTATTCCCAAGCCAACGGGCTCACCTAGAGCTTGTGGTCAGTCTGATTTCTGCAATAGTAATTATAAATCCAGAAAAATAAATGAAATCAGGTGTTTGGGTTTTTTTGCCACTTATTTGGCATAAGTTGGGTGACAGTTGAAGAGCTAATTCCAAGATTGAGCTAAACAATCTGCAGCTGATTTTCCTTACTCACTCATCTCTTTCATTAGTATGAGAGGAAAGGAGATTGGAATTCCATACATTTACATGAACTCATACTCTGTATAATTCTGAAGCCGCTTCCAGTTGGTGGTAGCACAAATGAAATGCTCCAGATCTTGCCTTAAAGTCTCAGCTCAGTTTGTCTTGGGGTTTCACAGTCATATTGCAATGTGGCTGCTTCCTTGGCAGTTAACAAAGCTCTCATCCGAAGAGGGAACAGGTTCCCTTTATCTGGTGTGGTCATCAAACGCTTTTCTCTCAACAGGAATGTCTTGGATGTTTCTTTCAGCAAGATACACTCACCTGGAATAACCAAATTCATTGTGCTTTCTGCGAATCCAAGCAAGATGCAGCTGTCAGAGCTAGCGTAGCCAAAGCACCAAAGACAGTTATTTTTCACTTAAAGAGGTATGGATTTTTACCCATATGTTAGCAGGGTTCAAAAAATGGAATGGACCAGAAAACTAGCATCACAGTTAGTCTGGACAGTTGTATGAGACGAGTTCTGAGGTAGTCCACCGATTCTTGGAAATGAGTATATTTATCTAGAGGAAGTCCTACCTTAAGATCAAAGGTCTGTAATGTAACTGACTTACCATTTCAATCCCATCGCCCTGTCACCACAATTCCCCACACCATTCCTTTGCCGCCACAAATTACACATAGCTCTTTCCCAGAACGGTGGCAGAGGGCTACAGTGTATCCAAGAACAGGGGGAAGAGGAAACCATTTTAAACAACTAGAGATCAAGTTCCAATACAGAAGAGTCTTTAAATATCACTACCCACTCAGAAAGGTTATCATTCAGTAAAAGTCACCAATCATGGAGTGCGCCAAATGAGAAAAATACGTATTTGCCTAGATCTGTGCAAATCTGATTAAGAAAGACTTAAACTGAAAATGGATAGAGTAGGAAAAAAATTGCTTTTTTATTTACCAAGCTGCTACAGCAGCTACAAGAAAAAAATAACAGGAGAGACAACCAATAATTTGTGGGAGACAAAGTTGAAAAAGTACGCTGGCAATAGAACCAATGTCTCAGATGTTTAGCCAATGAGTACACAAAGCATAGGTATTTAACAAGGAGAATTAAGAAATTTTACAGAGATAAATGACCTCACAGGTATCACTGGGATTTAGTGAGATGGAACTCAACTGAAAGATGGCTCCTCAAGGATACACATCATTCATAAGGAAGAGAAAAGCTAACCATTGATAAAGGAAAGGGGCTAATGGCATCGTATTTTAGGAAAACCTACCAGAGGGCCCGATGAGAAGCATTTGGGCAAAAGTCAAAAGAGTGGACAATAGAAGGAACATTGCTGTGGGAAAGTGCTACAGATTATCCAGAAAGACAAAGGATGAGTTTACGAAACAGATAACAAGCCTGGACACAAGGGCCTGATAGAGTAGTGTGGGCTTCTTCAATTATTTGGAATCTGCTGGCACTCTCCCAAAAAAGCAAAGGCGCTAATATATCATTCTTCAAAAGGTAGAGCTAGAACCAGGGTAAATGCTGCTTCTGCACCTAACCAAGGGAGGCATGGGGGTAGGATGGAACTGGCTGCTAAGAGAAATGAAATCTTTGAGAGGAAATGACCGTAATATGTTAGAATTTGTGATAGAGAGGAAATGGTCTGAAATGCATCCTAGATTTTGGGAGAGCTGAAAGGCAAAGTAGAATACCATCGCTTAAAATTCCACAGGGAAAGCTGCCCTCCTCTATGGGAGTTGCCTTCAAGAATGAAATTCTCAAGTGAAAAACAGAAACGACTACAAAAGGAAGAGGGAATTACCTAAAGAGATCAATGAGGATGTGCAGAGAACTCAATGGCCAGTATATAAGAATCTGAGCTAAGACTGAGGAATGCTAAGGAAGAGAAAGTGGTATTAGCTATATGGCGAAACCGAAAAAGATCATCAAAGGGAAAAGACCACTATTTTGAAGAGAGAGGATAAATGAAAATGGAGAAAAGACAGAACTATTCAACTCTAATTTAGTACTTTTTCTGCCAAGGAAAACGACAGAGAAAGATGGAAAAAATTAGTTAAGGAGGTGAAACTAAGTGAGGTGGTGGTAGGACAGGACCTTATTTACCTTAAATAAGTTTAAGTCACTTGCCCCATATGAATTACAGACTAGAATTCTAAAAGAACTAGCTGGTGTCACTGTTGAGCTACTGTTAATGATCTCTGAAAAATATCCGAGGAAAGTGAAGGTTCAGCTGGAGGAGGTAAAATGTCCAATGGGAATGTTAAAAAAAGGGAAACAATCTGCAAAGCACAGTAGAAGTTTAACTGCTATTTCTGGAAAATGCTAGAAAGATCTGGGTTCAAATCCTATCTCTTGATATTGTGTGAACAGGGGGAATCACTTAATCTTTCTGGTCCATATTTTCCTCATCTATAAATGGGAGTTATAGCTTCAACACTGTTGCCATGGCTAGTAGCAGAGTGGACAGAGAGCGGACTTAGAATTGGGATAGACCCAAGTTCAACCACGCTTTGACAGATGCTCTGAGGACCATATTCCATGTTCATTAACTTCCAAACTACTTTCTCTGATTGTAATCTGTTCTTTCCACTGTTCCCTCTGCCTTGCAATTCTAAACCCTGCTCAGCATTCTCACTGAAACCTCCACTCCCCAGTTCTTTCCTAATCCATCAGCTGGGATGGCTACTCTCTTTGGTTCCCCATTTATGCCATTATGAAACCAGTTTGATTCATTTATTGGAGGAGCTGTGAGCTGATCCAACCATTCTGGAGAGCAATTTGGAACTATGCCCAAGGGGCTACAAAAATGTGCATACCCTTTGACCCAGCAAGAGATCATAAAAATGGGAAAGGGCCCCACGTGTACAAAAATATTTATAGCAGCCCCCTCTTTGTGGTGGCCAAAAACCGGAAATGATGGGGGGTGCCCATCAATTGGGGAATAGTTGAATAAATTGTGTTACATGAATGCAATGGAATACTATTGTGCTACAAGAAATGATGAGCTGGAGGACTTCAGAGAGGCCTGGAAGGACTTCCATGATCTGATGCTGAGCGAAAGGACCAGAAGCAGGAGAACTTTGTGCACAGCCACGACAACAGTGTGTGAGGAATTTTTCTGGTAGACTTAGTTCCTCATTGCAATGCAAGGACTTAAAAAATTTCCAGTGGTCTCTTAAGGCAAAATGCCTTCCACATCTATGGAATCTGATCTCAGAATGAAACAGGCCATTTTCTTTTGTATTATGTTTTGTGTTATGATTTCTCTCATTCATTTTAATTCTTCTATGCAACATGACTAAGGTGAAAATGTATTTAATAGGAATATATATGTAGAACCTATATAAAATTGTATGCCATCTCAGGAAGGGAGTGAGGAAGGAGAGGGAAAGGTGGGAAAGGGAAGGGAGAAAAATCTAATATATATGGAGTTGATTGTGAAACACTGAATACAAATAGTTTAATAAAAAAAAAAAAGAAAAAGGAAAAAAAAAGAAACCAGTTTGACCCTCACTGTTCCTTGAGTCTCTTGTCCTTTTATCCTCTTGAAAAATCTTGCCTCACCAAGTTGTAGCCTTGCATTACACCCACCATCAGCTGCCTGCACTCACACTCACACACTGCAGAAGGAAGCTGAAGGAAATCACAAATCCATGCTGTATTCACTACAAATACAGAAATCTCAAGGGGGTAGTCACTGCAGCAAGATGATTGTTTTACACCTCCCGAATTAATACACTATCCACCTCATTACAGAAACTTTTCCAAAACCTGTTCATACCTTCTCAAACCTTCCATAGTTGACCCTTCACCCCTACTCTGTCATCTGAGAAACTTTCCTAAGTCCTGAAAAACTGAAGCCACTTGCTGAGCTCCCCCTTCTCATCACATCACTCAGATGCCTTTCAATACAATCTCCTCCAATTCCATCTCAAGAAAAGGTGGCCCTTCTCCTCATACATGCACAAACTTGGTCCTTGTCCTCAAGGAGATATCTAACGTTATCTTCACACCCCTACAGGATGTTTTCCCCAGGGAAATTTTTTTCTGAAAACTTCTGAGCAAGGTATAGAGAGCTGGACTCAGACCTGTGCTCAAAACATAACTGGTTGTGTGTCCCTGAGCAAGTCACTTGGCCTCTTAGTTGTAAGCAGCTCTGGGCCATCCTTTTGGAGAGCTTCTTTAAATCTTTTTTCATGGAAATCTCCATAACATGTAGTTGCGCTTTCTAGACTCCTGAATAAGGAAAGTAACTGAATTCAGGTAACTTACACCTTGACAGAAAATATCCCCTAAGAAAGGTTCCATTAATGCTACACTGGCACTGACTCCCACTGCTTAGAACGAAATTACTTTACAGGAATTATTTTTCGTCCTATTTTTAAAGGACTTTTGCAGAGCAAGAACCAGTATCTCTTCCCTCATGCAATTTTGTAAATTATTTAATTTTGGTAAATTATTTAAAGAAATTCATCTGGCTTCTGTGAAGTATATATGAACAATACACAAAAATATGGCTGCCATCACTCAAAAGGGAATCACCAAATGGAGCATTGACCCTGCATCTCCCATTATTTCCACTTCTTAGGTTTGACTGTCAGGGTAGAGTGAAGAGGAAATTAAGAACAGATATCCATTACCCACTCAACAACTTGGATCTTTCTCCTTATATTTATCCACTTTTCCGGAAACATCCTAAATACAGCCTTTGTGGAGTGGTGGTGAGTAGTATGGTCAAATTGTTCTAAGTAACCCAAGAACTTTAAAGAAAACTGCTGGTCACCTACATCCCATGACCTCCTGCGACAAGGTGTAAGGCTAGGAACAATTCCTTTTCCTCTGGATTGGGCCCCGAGCACACTGTGCTCTCAGGTTTCCAGAATTTGCACCGACTTCAAATTTACATTCCATCTTGGTCACAGAATCACCTTAAGATTTAGTGAACTGGGTTGGAAAAGGTCCTAGATAGCCCTTACTTTCCTGTTTGAAAAACTAGAGTGCCTTCCTTGTTTATCACACACAACCCAATATCCAATATGCTCAATTTACCTTTAAGACCTCACAAGCTGACATCCCTCCCTCTGCCCCAATTTCTCATTACTGATGTTGCTGTTCTAAAGAAATTCTAAAGTAGAAAAGGTTGTACTCAAAACTTTAAGGGATAATTATTTAAATTATCAAAAGATTTATATTTATAAAGGAACTTAGCTAAGATTTCTTAAATACCCTTCTTGCACTTACGTTTAAATAGCATTAACTTATTAGGAAATAGAAGAGGTTTGAACTAATAAAAATTTAGGTCATCTGAACACTGAATATCAATCAGAAGTTAAGACAAAACAAAATAGTCTGAAATGACTGTTAGGCCATCAGGAAAAGCAATTTTAACAAATGTGTACTGTAAAATAATTTGTATTTTCCACCTCATACTCTATCTTAGCCACACAAAACCTAGCTGTATACCAGCATCAGCACCTGGTTTAACATCCCAACATTACATTTCCCTCATTAGGAATGTTCTATTACTTTTTCTATATTAATATATTGAAATTGCTTCTTGCTTTCTCAGTAAGACTTCTCTGTACCTTATCACTTCAGCACCATTACTCTACTTTCTCCCAGAATTCAAGGTTCTATGTAGTATTTATACCACAGTAACCTATATTTGTTTGGAAGTCTCTTTGTAAATGATTTTTTCCCCTTTTATGTATTAGCTCTTCTCCCTAGTGAAACCTCAAGTTCCTTTGGGGCAAGTAGCAAGCAACTTCCTCTTTCATGTTCTAACAGTTGTTATTTTCACTAACTATAAGTCACGTATTTCCAGTTGTTGTCAACCTATTTGCAAAGCTTTTAATATTTGATAGACTCAATGGATCTGGTTTGGAGGTAGGCCCAGTGGGCTAAGAACACAGTAACTACATCAAGTCAACTCATTTTTTTATGAATGATCCAAAATTTGGAAAATTCTGTATTTCCTAAACTTAGTATGATAATTTCTTACGGAAAAAAAAAAGTCTTCCCTTAGATTTCTTGGTATTTTAGAGGTGAGAGAATTCACATGGACAATAAAACAAAATAAACCCTACAAACCAAACCAGCTAAACATCTCTCTCTCCTTCAGAACCACTTTGGTGATCTAGACGGTGGCCACTACACAGCATTCTGCAAGAATACAGTCAACCAGACCTGGTATAGCTTTGATGACACCCGAGTTTGTGAGATTCCAGATTCTGCAGTTCAAACTGCTGCTGCATACCTCCTCTTCTACAGCTGTCAGCCCTTTTCTATACCTACCCCAAAATGCAAGTGCTAGGAAAATGATGTTTTCTGAAAACTGTGAAGCGAGAGATCACAAATCACAGTGGTAGCCGTTTTTGCTTAACATTAAACTGTGCATCTGATGTGACTCCCTGGCATTTATAAGTCTTTCTAAGTCATGAGGCCTGGCCTAAATGACAAAATAGAATAAACATAGTGTTGATACTTCTGACTTTTTGGTGCCTACTATCACAGCTTACCCCTGTAGTGAAGGGCCTGCAATAGCTAAGTAGGCCAAGGATAACCCTATAAGTATCCTAGGTGGCTGGGACAAGAGTAAGTTTAGGACTTGCCCAGATGCTTGAAGAGTCTGTTCCTTGACTGGTACCAAGAGAGTCCCAGACCCATCATAATTTCCAGAGAACACATCCAGGTTTCTGTGCCTGGAATAGGTCAGAAGTAGTCCTTCTGGGAAGAAGACAAGTATTAATCACCTACTATGTGTCAGACACTGCTAAATGCTTTACAAATTATCTCATTTGATACAACAATCTTGATTGATGTGGTTATTTCCATTTTGCAGATGAGGAAACTGAGGCTGATGGAGGTTAAGTGATCTGCCTGGAATCATACAGCCAGTAAATGTTTGAGGCCACATATGAATTTAGGTCTTGTTGACTCTAGGCGAGCACTCTACTGCATTACCTAGTTCCTCTAGGGTGGCTGGGATCCTTGATGTTAATTCCAGTGCAGAAACCATAGTTTTAAAGTTCTGATTCACTATAAGGTTCAATGATGGGCTTAATTAAAGTACTAATAAGTACTTTGGCTAAGTAACCTTCCTTTAAGCCAGAGTTCTTAACCAGCTCTGGAGTAGAGGTTGGGATATTTCAGAAAAACTGGTTTCTTTTGTAATCCTATGTATTACATGTATTTAAAAACATTATACTGAGGAATCCTTAGGCTGTCAAAGGGGCACATGCCACAAAAGACGTTAAGAAATGCTGCTGTAGGCTACGCTCATTTGGTGGATATTGGCTTAAACTGTGCTCTCATAGTGACTATAAAACTTTCTCATTTTGTTACTTGAACCTACATTCCCACATAAAATTTCACTACCAAGAATTCAACTCAGGGTCCCTTTAAAGCAAAGTTGGGTTAAGTAAGATGCAATCTGACTTCAGTTACGGTGGTTCTCCATTGTCCTTCTAAACAAGCAAGCACTAAACATTCAAAATTAAAATTTTTCCTTTAAGTACTTAATGGAGTTATGGCTCAAACTATGAAGGGATCAGGGGCCACTGTTTTGATTCAAATGCTTTATTGATCGATAGTAATAAAAGAAAAACTTTATTAATTAGAATATATGCAAAATATTTGATATTGTTGGCCTAATCCCTCAAACCTTGAGTCCCAAATTTATTAAGATGTTTAGTGACATCTTTAGTTTAATTTTAAGTTTCCATTTCACTTTTTTGAATAAAATTTAAAGACCAGAGTCCACAAAAATATTTATTCATGTTACATAATCTTAACGAGGCCTCACAGAAGCGAGACAATTCTTTTACAACTTCCTGACTCACTATCCCACTCATAGGCACCTTTTCCAGATCTTTCCACCCCTCCTCAAACTTGCCAGTTTTCCCCTGCCACCCTCCATCCCAGCTGAGAACCTCTCAGACTTTACTGAAAAAAATGAAAGCCACTTGCCGAGGGCTTCCTCCCTCCTCCTCCTCCTCCTCATATCGTTCACTAGCCTCCCCTAGAAAACCTCCTCCAGGTACAACTCCCATGAAGAGCGCTCTTCTCCTTGTACAAGTGGTCCGTCCTCTCCATCAGACTGCTCCCTCTACTAATCTTCAATCGCCCTTCTCCTAACCCCCATCCCTGCTTGCTATCATCCTGTATTTCTCTCCCTTTTGTAGTTAAATTCATCACAATCAGTGCCTCCAATTCCTTTCCTCTCTTTCTCCGAACACTCTGCAGTTTGGATTCCAATCCCAACTTTCAACTGAAACTGATCTTTCTAGTTACTCCTAATTGGGAATTCAGATTTCTTCATTGCCAAATGGATGATCTGTTCTCAGAATTCATCCCCCTTGACCTTTCACACTGGGGATCACCCTCCTCTTCTAAATACTCCCTGCTAGGTTTCTCTGGCATTGCTCTCTTTCAGGTCTCCTGCTGCCTGTCTGACTTGATCCTTCATAGTTTTTTTGCTAGATCTTTCTCTAGGTCACAACCATTAACTATGGATGTCTCCCAAGGGTCTCCTAAGTCCTCTTTTTCTTTTGTCTCCACACCTGATTTCATCAGCTCAATTATCATCTATATGCAGGGGATTAAAAGGGTTTCTCAAAAGTCTTAGTGAAGATATTACAAATTTAAATTACTAAGTATTTATTAAATTGATACTAAAGTTTAAAACTGCACTAAGGTTTCTGGGATACCCAGTACATCCAGTCCTTTGTCCTGACCACTGGTCTCACATCACTAACTGTTGACTAGTGGACAACCCAAACTGAATGTCCTATGGATATATCAAACTGAACATATTCCAAACTGAACTTATTACATTTAAACTTTGTTTAGAAGTTCAATTTTATTTTCAGTTCTGAATTCTTTCTTTCCCTCCTCCCCTTCCTTCACCTCCGTTAAGAAAAAAACCAAAATCCATTGCAAATACATAGAATCAAGCAAAACAAATTTCTGCAACAACCATGTCAAAAAAGGAAAAGAAAAAAACCCTATGCTTCAGTCTGCATTCTGGGTCCACAGTTCTCTCTCTGGAGGTGGAGAGCATGTTCATTCATGTGGAGTCCCTTGGAATTTTGGTGGCTCATTGTGTTGATCAGGGTCACCAAGTCCTTTACAGTTGATTTGCCTTAACAGTACTGCTGTTACTGTCTATACTGTTCTCCCGATTCCTCTCACTGCCTCTGCCTTAGTTCATACAAGTTTCCCCAGGTTTTCTGAAACTATCCCCTTCATCACTTCTTGGACGTCCCTTTAGTTTACAATCCTTTGCCAGTACAAAAATATTTTTGTACATATGGGTACTTCTCTTTCTTATATCACTTGGGGCATAAACCCAGTAACAGTATTTTGGGGCCAAAGAGTATGCACTTTTAATAGTTTTTTGAATGTTGTTCCAAATTGCTTTCCAGAATGGCTGAATGAGTTCATCCCTCTACTAACAGAGCATTAGTGTACCTGTTTTCCTATATCCCCTCCAGCACTTGTCCTTAGAACTCACTATCTTTCCCCCAGTACCTTCCACTCTTCCTAATTTCCCTATACCTGGCAAGGCACTACCATTTTTCTGGCCACCCAACTTTGCAACCTCAGCGTCACACTCAGTCCACGTATCCAACCTGTTGTCAAGCCCTGGCATTTCTGCTTTCACAACATCTCGTATATCTCCCCTTCACTCCATTCACACATCCACTGTGATGATGCTGACTCTCATCACATCTGGACTACAGCAGCCCAATGGATGGTGTCTCCATATACTGACACAATAACCCTGGCTTATTACTCATACAAGGCATGCCGCCATCTCCAGACTTCATGTTTTTTTACCTGCTATCTTCCATATCTGAAATGCTCCCACTCCTTCTCTGTAACCCCTTGGCTTCCTTAGAGGCTCAGCTTAAATCTTGCCTTCTGTGAGAGGCCCTTCCTAGTCTCATCCCCCAGTTCTGTTCTCCCACCCCTGCCCCCCCCATAAAGGTTTTCCCTCGGAGATTACCTCCCATCGATACTAGATATATCTTGTAGTTTCACAGCTGTTTATATACTTATCTCTCACCAGAATGCTAGTTTCTTGAGGGCAGGGATTAAACAATGTGTTCCAAAAGTCTCAGCGTAGTTGCAAGTTAATAAAGCTAAATGCTGCATTAAGATTTTTGGGACACCATGTATTCTGCCTTTATTTCTAGAGTTTAGCACACTGCTTGAACACAGGTGCTTAATAAATGCTTTTTGACTGAATGACATTAACAGATTTTGTCTCAATGATTTCTTCCAGAGATGATTCCACGTAATAAGTCACTCTATCCATAACAGAACATCAAAGCACATTTAAATGGTACTTGAAGATTTGCAAAACGCTTCACATCTATTATCTCAATTGATTCTTACAATAAAACCAGTTGAGATACGTACTATTATTATTCCATCCTGTGGATGAGGAAAGTGA
Organism: Potorous gilbertii; assembly: GCA_028658325.1. NCBI lineage: Eukaryota > Metazoa > Chordata > Mammalia > Diprotodontia > Potoroidae > Potorous > Potorous gilbertii. The sequence continues at coordinate 2,100,841 of CM053774.1, forward strand.
GTCTGAGAGAAATTAAATGGTTTGCCCAGGATCACTCGGCCAATAAGGTTTTGAGACAGGATTTAAACCTGGGCCTGAACCCTGCCCAGTATAAGAAACTGCTTCATTTTTAACACTTGATCAAAATGTATCTTATTATGCAATGTTCACTTCTTAGGTTTTTTTCTGTCACACTTCATTTCTAAGAGACACTCTAGAAAAAGTCTTGATTTTAAGTTAATATATATGACTTTGCCCACTGACTTAGAGACAAGTAATTGTTTTATTCATTGATTTTTTTCAGTTAGACTTGCTATTATATTATAGTCTCATTAATGTCAAACTCATATAGAAATGGGGGCCACTAAAGGATACATAAGGATCCCCTCAGGTTGCATGTTGATTTAGTTTTAAAATGTAACACCATCTATGTGTTACTGTATTTTCCATTTCCCAATTACATTTAGATCTGGTTCATGCTGTACTTAGGAGTACTATGGGCTGTGTGCTTGACAACTCTGGTCTAAACAAACTTAGTTCAGTGAAGGCAGGAGGATAAAACTTCTACTGAAGTTGGTACCTATTCTGTGTTACATCAGACAACAGAAAACTTCAATCAAGACAGAACACTTAACAGCATTTTGGGATTTAAAATAATTTCCTCATTGGGATTTTAATGCAGGTGTACATGAAATTTATATATTAAAAAATTAAAGAAAAGTTTCATTTCTTTTTTTAGAATAAAGTTTAAGTGCACAAATACATCCCAAAGCCAACATAAAAATAGCTTTGCTTTGTTGTGTCTCTAAAAAGCATCTTAGTTATTTAGAACAGGCAAAGAAAAAGCAATCCTCTGAGTTCTAGGCTTCACGAAAGGATTTTTTTTAAAATTATATACATAGGTCTGATGTGCAAGTATGCAATAAATATATACACATACATTCCTACCTGCTTTACATCATTCTAGAGAATTCACAGTAGAATCAAGCTGAGGGTTAGAAATGTGAAAAGGCCATAACAGTGAAAAGAAAAATCAAGTATACAATGGGGCTTAGGCCTGGATAAGAAGGCTTAAATGGACAGCAAATAATGAGTTATAATTTAATTTGGGAGTAGACTAAAAAAGTTGTTTTGAAATAAGTAGAATCTATAAAGGATGCTTACTGTAATATTTATTAGATGATGTCAGCTTCCTGATAAAGTAGTAGCACTGACCTGAAGTATTGAGTTTCAGTAACACAGCTCTCACTCTTATATCTTTTAAATGGTTGTGTCTAACTACTCTGCATCTTACTATGCATTTCTAGAGTTGGGCTGCTAGCTCTCTACATACTCTTCTCATGTGGCCACATCTGTGACTCTCTGTTCCAAAGATGTGTAAAAGAGGATGTAGGCTGCTGAGGATCTCACAGAGGACACCGAGATGTCAGACACTTCATGGTCATCAAACTTAAACCAGCGCTGTCTTGCAGCATTTTTACAGTAGGCAGTGTAGTGTCCTCCATCCAGCCCACCATAGTGATTCTGAAATCAAACAGACAGGAAGCCAATTAGGAAAACACACAGTTCAAAGTATTAAGAGTTTTCTCATGGAGAAGAACGACCGGTTAAGGCCACCACCATTAAAAACAGGGTTTGGGGGGTTTCTTTTGTTTTCTTTTTAAATCAAAGGTTTAAATTGACACTTAATGGGGTACTTACTGAAACTGAAAACAGATTGTATTTCTTCAAATTATTCTTTGGACCAATAACATATTGTGATAAGTCAAGATTTTCTAATGGAAAATCTACAGACGTCTGTAGTTTTTGCTTCCATCTTCCATCGTAGGAAAAACTGCAGAACACAACATTTTCACAGTTAAACAGAGCAGCTAAGATTCCGAGAGAACACTGTTTTAAGCCTTTCTACGTACTTATCATGTCTTACTTCCATGTTTTAGTTATCTATGTCTACATCTTATCCCCTTTCCCTGATTAAACTGCATGCTCTGTAAAAGTCTAATTTCCTGCCTTTCCCAATGCCTAGTTCAATACCTGCATGCAGCAAGCACCTGATAACTGTCTATTTATTTATCTATCTATCTATCTGAATGGAATTCTACTACCAGCCAGATTTAGGCATAATGTAAAAGTCTTCGAAGATCATTCTGAAAACTCCATTTCCTGCCCTGTCGGTCACCTCAAGAACACAATGAGACAACATCATCAAACTGTGATTTTTCTTTTTAGAAAGGAGCTGAGGGCTGCCCTGTATCCAAGCTTGCTTCTTGGATATGAGTCCAAAACTGCTGGCAGGTGGACTGAGTTCAGACAATACCTAACAAACGTTCACCTTATTCAACAAATGATTCCTCAGGTAAACTGTTTTGCTAGGCATACTATAAACATTGGGCACTCAGAGGGCAAGCCACTGAGGTAAGTTCAAACGATGCAAATTTTATAGACCAGTGAAACAGAGTTAATGCACAAAATTTTTGATAACAAGGACTGTTTACTCAGCATCTAATAAAGCATTCTTTATAGAGCATAGCACAATGGTGTGGGAATTATATAGGTCAAGCAATAATTCTGATATGATTTCATTTTGTGAAGGCAATGTTCAAACATGTGTATTTATGCTAACAGTGAACACCTGATCTGACAAAACAAGACTGAGTTAATCCCCATCCCCTGTTAGTTCTCTGTCAAATGAGAGCGCATGCCGTACATGTGTATCTCATTATTCTCTTCTGTAGTGCTTTTAATTCTTAGTTTCTAAGGTTACATATTATTCCAAGGAAAAATAAAAAAGCTTATTTTTAAGAACACAAGTCAATTACTGTTAGAAATATTGCAAGGACAACTGGTATGAGGAAGTCAAGTGTTTAAGGATTATTCAAGACCACAATGAAACAGGATCAATCATGTCAAAGGAGAAAAGAGGCAAAAACAAAACAAAATGTCAAAGACTGACAACTACTGATGCAAAATAGTCTAATTAATCCTTACAAAACAAACAAAGAATTCCAGAGGGACCTGGAAACTCTGATTCATCTACAATTCGGCATAGGCTTCCTGAAGGTGGAAAGCAAGAAAACCACTTTAAAGAAAGATCTGCTAAACACTATTATGAAGAAAAAAAAGGCTGTCATGGGCAAGATCAATAGAAAGACTGGATGCTGATGATTGGAAAAGGAATTTTTACTTATGAAACTAATTTGTTAAAAGATAAGACTGATTCTGCCTGTCCTAGACTGGAATAAGAACAGAGTTCTTACTCTAACATTGACTGGCACAGGTTCTGTTTCCGACCTGGGTCACTAAATCCCTACAAACCTGGGGGTCTCTGTTCTTGGGGCTGGTCACTGTTTAATGTGGAACTTGGCACAGAGCTTGCCATGCAGAGCTGCTGAACTCGAGGGCTCTGTTAGCCTTAGACTGCCTCTGGCTGTGCCACCCCATTCAGCTGAAGCATTTTTATTCAATCAAGATTTCATCTACTGTTATAGAAAGTTTGAGTGAGTCTCTAAAATCTGGGACTCTTCATTAAACTGTAAAACACATACCCACAAAACGGTGAGATTTTTAACTTCCGGTGTTCCCAGTAAGAGAAGTGAAGAATTCATATATGTATATATGTGTGTGTATGTATGTCTACATGTATAGGTTACAGTCAGAGACAGAAAGATAGATATGGAGAGATGGAAGAAGCAGAACTGTTATAAAATTATAGACATTTTCACCAGGAATGGAATATTGCAACATGATGCTATACCAAGGCACATATCATAAAAAAGTAAAGAAATTCATTCAAGCTATAGAGATATACTTGCTTCAAAGTCCAAGAAAGTTGCCTGATTTAAACTCTATTGAAAATCTACATTATATGCCCAAAGGGCTATAAAACTGTCCATTTCATCTGACCCAGGACCTATATGTACAAATGTATTTATATCAGTTCATTTTGTGGTCGCAAAGAAATGGAAATAGAGGGGATGCCCATCACTTGGGTCATGGCTGAACAAGTCGGGGTATATGTGATGGAATACTATTTAGGCTGTAAGAAATGATGAGCAGGATGATTTCAGATTTACATGAACGAATGCAAAGTAGAGTGAACAAAACCAGGAGAATCTTGTACGCGGTAACAGCAATACTGCACAATCATCAATTGTGAATAATTACTATTTTCCACGATGATCTAAGACAATTTCCAAGGACTCAGAATGAAAAATGCTGTCCGCCTCCAAGGACAGAACCGATGGAGTCTGCGTGCACAATGAAGATGACCTTTCCTAAAGTTTTGTCTTGGTCTGTATTTTCCTCACAACATAACTAATATGGAAATTTCTTTTGTATAACTGCACATGTACAACCTAAATCAAACTGCCAGCCTTCTCACTGAGGGGGAAGAAAGTTAAAGGAAGGACAGAATTTGGAATTAAAATTTTTTACATGAAACTGGAAAAAAATTTGTTTTTAAATTGACATCCTAGACTCAAGGTTAGACTTGGAAAAGTGGACTGGTCATTTAAAGTGACACAAAGGTATGATTTTATGATGAAGAATTAAAATATATGTCAGAATCCTGTGAACTCCATGCCAAACCATGCAAAACAAGTGATTATAGAAAAAAGATGTACTTTCTGCACATTAAATTTTTTTGTAGAAAAGAGCTGTAAGGTTTATTAGATAAGTAAATAATATATTTAATTATTTTACTCTGTCCCAGTTAATTCCCACACCAGTTTACACACTGGAGGCTAATTCAAGATAAAATAACAGCTGACATTTCTATAGCACTTGTGGCAGGCACTCTGCTAAACGTTTTATAAATGTCTCATGTGATCCTTACTACCACCCTGGGAGGTCAGTGCTTATCATTATTTTACAGTTGGGAAAACTGAGGTAAATAAAAGTTGATTTAACCCAGGCTTGTAGTCTTAATAATTGTTCTGAGGTTGGATTGAAACTCGGGTCTTCCTGACACCAGGCCTGGTGCTCTAACCACTGTACCACCTAGATGCTTCAAGTCAACACAAGAGAAACATTCTCACTTTTCTGGTCACACAGTCTCCCAATAAAGCCATCAATATTCTGACCTGTATCATGGACTAACCTCATGGATGAATTTGCCCTCATTTTCTTACCGTTTCAGATGTACTAGAAGAACAGGTGGTAACTTCCAGATTTCTATTTTTTTCATTGAGTCCCTTCGAGTTTTGCAATGACTACAGTAAAATCTGTTGTTATCTGTGAGCTTTTCCTCTTTGGAAAATAATCTAAGGCAATCCTAGGAGAAAAGAAGTCAACTCAAAGGCTTAAGATAATAAGCATCATTAAAAAAATCCTCCTCATATCAGCTATCTACGTCACAGTGCAGATACCAGCGTGCACCATTTCTGCCTCAAAATTACTGAATGTGAAATTAATACTGACGATTTCTAAATCAAGATTATGTTTTCAGATGTCTTAAACTTGGAATTTCAGTGCCAAATAAGAAAAAATATGCCAAACTGAAGGAAAAGTCTTAAAATAATTTTCTAATGCCTGAAGGCCTTTGTAAAATAAGATACTTTTTAACTATATATAGCACTTTTGTGGATTTAAGCAGTTTCCTCAAATTTACAGACAAATATATATGACTAGCATTTTAGTTAAAAAGTCATCTTTTAATCTGACGCTTACCTGTAATGTACATTTACTTGTGGATGCTAGTGGTAAAGACAAATACATAAAAGCCTCAAATGTCCTAGACTTTTTGTGACAGGTGAGGCACTGTACTGTGGATTTGAACTGGCCCTGAAAAAGTGCAACAATAATTGACTCATTGAGCTGCTTGTGCTTCTGCCAGGCATGTTCGGCCGCTCTGAAATCGTCAAGATGATCGTTATTTTCCTCTTTATGCCTCTTTCGGTTATCAGCCTGGAAATGAAATATTTACATTCTCATTAATTTATTACTTGAATTTGTGGGTAAATGCTACTGAACACTGTGACAAGGAGTTCTCAAAGACTCGCTGCCATCCTCTCTTAGGTGACAGAAGATGCTGACACTGGAAAATACTTAGCAAAGAGCTCATCCTTCAGTATTTGAAATGAGGGGACTGGAGATGTTCTCTAAGAATCCCTCCAATTTTATAATTCTATCATCAAAAATAATGGCCTGTTTTCATTACTTTAAATGTACATTAAGATCATAGCTTTAGCAAACAACTGTTACAATTTCCTACTGAATCTAAAAGGTCTGAGTTGTGAAGAGAGCTCCTCCATCAAGCAATGGGAATTATCTGGGCAGAAATTAGTGCAAGTTCTTTTTAAAAAGATGATGAAGAAGATGTGAAGGAGATCCTCTTTGTGTGCATCTGTCAAGCTTCATGCTCAGGTTATGACATATGAATCTACATATGTTACATAGGACCCAATCTTATTGTAACATACAATACAAAATAGTATAGAGTTAAAAAAAAACAAACCTGAACCCAAATAAATTAGCAGGCACAGAATGTAACTGCTTTCAGGAAAAATAAAAGAGGGGAGGATAGAAACATTGAGTTTAAAGTCAATTAAGATCAAGATTTTGGTAAACGTTTTCTGCATTCAGGATGTTAAAGTATTTCACTACACAAATCGGTATCTGGCCTACAGATGTTTTTCTTCTGATTTGTCATTTCATTAGTGTAGCGAATTCCCTATAAAGTCCTTCTACCAATGCATTATTAGTCAATGTCATGGAACTTAACAGTCTTAGGGATTTGCTGGGGATTTCCTTGAGAAGTTAAGTGACCTGCCCAGAAGTAGGACTCAAACCCAGGTCTTTCAGGCTCTGTGATTAGCCTTCTATCCCTCCACATGAGGGATGTAATAGACTACTATCCCATCACATAAAAAGTAAACCAAACACACTGAATACTGAAACAGCAAATTTCACAGACACAAAAAAGTAAGACTTTCTAACATTCAACAATCAAATATAAATTCTAGTATTTGACAGATCTGTTCACTTTTGTAATACCTGTCCAACATTAGTGGTGTCAAGACGACACCAAGGAAACATGTGTGAGTGTTGAAAAAGATTACAGTACTACTGAGTAATCCAAATGAGCGCTCGGCAATGTTCAGAAATAAAATCCCTTACTTTATTCAAGTCTTCATGGAGTCCGTCCATGAGGAACAGAAGCAGCTCCTGGGAGTCTTGTTGGCTGTATCCTGAGAACTGGTCATTGATCTTCCCGATTGTGATCTTAAAGTCCTTTGGACTGATGTACCTGTACTGCCCAGTCCACAGAGCCTTCATGATGATCCCAAACTCCTCAGCCACTTCCCCTTTATGCCCCAATAAATTTGACCTTTGTAAATAAAATAAAAATTAAAAATAACAAAATAAAGAACATGCAGGAGTAAAAAGTGTTACTTTAAATATCAAAAGAAATTGTTAACAGATTTCAACATATTTCAAAAAAATTTGGTAAACATTTTTAAAGCATTTACTATGTGGGCAGATAATAAAAATAAAAGGCTAACTTTGTATATATAGATGTATATCTATATATATGCTTATTATGCACCAGTCACTGCTAGCCCGGCATTTTACAATTTTCATCTCATGTGATCCACACCAATAACCCTGGGAGGTAGATGTTATTATAAGAACCATTTATAGATAAGGAAATTGAGGCAAACAGAGGTTAAATGACTTGCTCAAAGTCACACTTTGCACATACACCTGGCACTCCGGTCTTTTTGACTCCAGACCTGGCACTCTATCCATGGACCACCTTACTGACTGTGCCAGGTACTGGATGAAATGGAATTTACAACCTAATATCCTAACAGGACATGATGACACTAAGGTCAGAGAGGTCGGTTAGCTTGACACGGTGGAGCCATGGACTCTTTGATCCAGTGAAGCTAGCTCTCATGAACAAGACACTCCTCCTCTTGGCTCCAGGTCTTTTCTCTGACCATCCCCCATTGTCTGGAATATTATTCTTGGTCATCTCTACCTACTGCCTTCCCTGGATTTAAGTCACAACTACAATCCTCTTCTAAAGGAAGCCTTTCCCAACCGCTTCTTGATGCTACTGCTGTCCCTCTCTTAGTCATTTCCTTTCTATCTCATACACAGGGTGTCTGTGCATATTCGTTTCCTTAACGTCTTCCATTCTGGGAGCTCCTTGAGGGGCAAGGACTAACCTTTGCTTCTTTTTGTATCCCCAGCACTTAGCCCAGTGCCTGGCATACAGGAAGTAAGCGCTTAATGAAAGTTTACTCACTACAAGATTCTGAGGAGAGGAGTAACCTAACCAAAGGTATAATAGAGGGGAAAAGCCTCTGAGTCAGAGGACATGGGTTGGAATCCCAATTCTTGGCTGACAATCTCTGGTGGCTACTTCTGTGGGCTTTGGTTTTCTCGTCTTTAAAATGAGATAACTAGATGCCTAGAGTCCCTTTCAACTCTAGATTCTAACAGTACCCTAATCTCCAAGTGAGGAAGAAAGATAAGGCTGGTACTGAAATGCCTTAACAAGTTGTCAATATCAATACAGATGATTTTTTGGAGCAAAAGTAATTTTTAAAGCAAAATTCCTAATACACTTTTCCTTTAACTGGTAACCTTTATTTTCACCCCAATATGACACAGACTTGAACTAGTGTACCAAACTGTATAATTAGCTCTGAATGACTTAGGCCCAAACTCTTCTTCTTTCTGCTTGATGAGGAGACAGGCGCCCTGTTGGGTCGGCCAAACTCCTCCTCTCTTCCACATTTCTCTACTTCTCTTCCTCTTCCACATTTTTAATCCTCTCTCAAAAGGGAAAAAAAAGATGAAGTTCACAAAACACCATTAAACTCAATTGTTTCTATTTTAAAGAAGAATGCTCTGTAACACGACTTGTCTAGGCCTGGGTGAAATGTGGCTCCATTATTGTAAAGTGATAGCACACCTTACAAACTGAATAGCAAACAGCCAACGCACACAATAATTTCATTCCAGCCAGAAGTGTGTAAAAGAAAGCTGTTTTTGTATTCTTTACCTGTTAATATCATCCTGATAAAAGTTTCTGTTGAAATAATCAGCCAAATGAGGAGCATTACACAGGCACTGTAATATTGAATTCATATAACAAGTGTTTCCTAAATTACGAAGTCCAGTGAGAGCTGGTCCTGATCCTCCAAACACAGGATTGAGATTACGAATCTGAGAGGCAGACAGCCTTGAGATCTCAGCTTTGGGGTAGCACACTGGCCTAGGAAGGAAAATCAAGGTCACTAAAATTATGTAAATCTAGATGTAAATTCCATGGTGATGATTCAAATGGCAGTAACTCTGGCAACCTGAGCAGTGAAGTAAACGGTTACAAGGAAAGAGAGCTCCAAGGGGAGGAGGAGTCGGGATGTAGTACAGACACCTGACTTCTCTCTATCTAGTTGGGTTGTGGGATTACCGCCTCCCTACCCCTGCCATGTGCTGTAAGAAATAATGAATAGGACGCTTTCAGAAAAACCTGAGAAATCTTATATGAACTCACACAAAGTGAAGTGAGCAGAACCAGGAGAACGTTGTATACAGTGACAGCAACACTGTATCATGATCAACTGTGAGCTGTTCTCAGCAAGACAACGAGCAAAGACAATTCCAAAGGACTTGTGACAAAAAGTGTCATCCACTTCCAGGGAACTAATGAACTCTCAATGTAGATTAAAGCATACTTTTTTTTTTTTAACATTCTTTATTTTTCTTTTTGGTCTTTTTCTTTTGCAACATGGCTAAAATGGGAAATATGTTTTTGATGACTTCATATGTATAAGTGACACCAAACTGCTTGCCTCTCCAAAGAGGAAGGAGAAAAAAATGAATATTAAAATAAGTAAATAAAATATTAAAAATTTTTACATAGACTTGGGAAATACTTAATGCAATAAATAAAAAAGTTGAAAAAAATTTTAAAAATTCACATTTTACTCTGAGAAATCCAAGTTAAAACATAATATATGATTAAAAACTATAAAACAGTGATCCTCTAAATTTCACTGGGGAGCCAGTGCTTGCTCGCGAGGACCTGCAGGTCCGACGGCCAATATCTTCTTGTATCAATGTTAATAACAGCGATAATCACAATAATAAAGTTTTATTTCTGGCATGAAACACTTGTATCCAAGTGCTCAGCACTCCTCTTTCCATTCCAATGTATTTCTTTCATTGTAAAGGGGACGCATAACAAAGACTTGAAGTCATGTGATTGTCCTGGCTTTGCGTACATGGGACAGACTTACTTGTTCTCCCGATTGACTGCTGGAGTCACTGTTGGCTTTTTCTTTTCTTCTTCCTGAATGGCTTGGGTTATGTCTGGGGAGGAGTAGGAGCGCTTCAGTTTGGAAGGTTCCCTGTCTCGCTCAGCAGGAACCGGGGGCTTGGCTTTATGAGTTGGAGGGGTGGAAGTAGCAGCAGATGAAGGAGCCATTTCCGGTGGATACATATGAACACTGTTGGTGGGTGAATGGTAATAACGAAAGGTTCCAGTGATTGGGTCAAGGAACTTAGATGGAAAGGAAAAACAAGAGGTCAAAAAAGCCAAACTACCATTACAGAAAGCTAATCTATTATTGGAGACACTTTTGTCTTTGCATAATCTAGATGGAGTAACTACAGAACTTCAGTAATTATCTAAATGATACTCTTAAGCACAGAGAATTCAGGTTTTTGATTATAAATTTTTTGTAATGCTAAATGACAGAAATGTCCATGCATCCCAGTGGATCTTTTCATGTTGGATGAGAAGCCCAATTAACATAAGGAAAAAGAGTTGTGAGGTTATAATATAAAATCTTTCTTTAGAGAAAAAAGGAATAACTCTCCCTGAACATTTTGAAATTTGGAAAAAATACCACATTAGTTCACAGCGAATAGATACAAAGAGAATTACTATGAGTAACCCTCTTGTTTCCTCGAGTAATTCTTATTTTTACCTTGGCCCAGCCTGAAGGCAATCCTGGTACTACCCTTCCCATTTCTTCACTTCGAGCTCTTGTCAAAGGTTCTCGCTGAGACTAGACAGAGAACAAGAAACTTGATATATATAAAGATGCAAATTAAGACACACACAAATAGTTAACAGAATACTCCCTTTGCCTTTTGCATTTAAAACTTTTTGAGAACTAAGTTCCTAGATTTTTCCTGATGGGATACTTTTCTTTTTCTTAAGTATTACAATCTCTGTCTAGTTGGAAGAAAGGGGTTTCTGACAATGTAAAACTACAATGAGAATGTGGATGGCAAAACAGCAGAAACTCCTTGGGGATTAATCCAATTAATTAATTAATTAATTAAGCTTTGCATTTCAACGAGCAGATTGAAAATGAAATGTGGGAGACCTCTATTGCTAAGCCTTCTTTTTAAGTAATCTTCTTATCAGGCCACTGGACCTAGATGGCTCAGGAGGAGAAAGTGAGGCTGGTGGCCTTACACAGCCCTCTCTCACTCAGATCAAAGTCAACTGCAAGTCATGCCATCATCTTGATGTCATGGTCCTCTGTGAACAAAGGACAAACAACCTATTCTCGACATCCTTTAAATACAGTATATCCCTATCCCCTCCACTATAAATACTGACATTCGCTTCATAAATTGTCCTTCTTGGACAGAGAAGCCTTACATAGTGTTTATAATAATCTATTTCCTTAATCATTGCATATTCTAAATACTTAAACCAAGTTTAACGTAAAAATATGGTCAACAAAAGTTTCACTCTAGAAAAAGACTTTTTAAAATGAAAAGTCTGGGGATAAATCACAAAGGAAAAACCACTTACAAATGGTTAAAAGTTAATGTAAAAAAGCTTAACTACTTATAAATTAATAAGATACTTGTTATCTCTAAGAAATTATACAAAATATTTTGAGTAGAAGGCTGAAAACATGCTTTGTAATCTAATAGTCATACATAAATAGATGTTGTAGATGGAATCTCCTAGAAAGGAAAGCTTAAAAATCAAAAGAAATGGCTTAAGACAATCAATAATGTTGGGTGCTAAAAACTGTAGTCCTTTCCACTTCTTTCTTTACTTACTTTAGGTCTTTCATTATCTTCAGTACTTTCAGTAAAAGTTCCTGCCTTTGGAACACCAATTTCTGGTTGTCCCTTAATTTTAACAGCCTGGAAAATAGTTAAAATTTTAAAAGTGAAAAAAAAAATTCAATTTCTTCCAGCATATAAATACATCTTACTGAAAAAGTAACATTCTACATCAATTATACCCAAAACATTTTTTTGTTAATTACAAAGAAAGCTCTGTAAAGAGCATTGGGATTTAGCTGCCAGAACCACAGAAGCTCCCATCAACTCAAACGTACTTGTATCCCTTTGAGAATTTACAGGGCCTGCCATATTGTATAGGCACCAAAACTCACTATCAAATGAACACTTTTTTAGGAAAGTATCTTGTGATTTCCAAGTTCTTGAGGACTTTCACCATGAGATAACTAGTTCGAGTGTGCTATTTTATCAAGGCTGTCACATTTTTCACTGGGAAGTATTGTTTTTTAGTTGATTCCTTTTTTTAACATTTTAATGGATCTGTAATCTCCTTTCACTGGTAGAAGTTAAAAGCCTAATGAGGATACTGCCAAGATGATTATGATGCACCACTAAATTTCAAGCACTTAAAAACTAGCAGGATTAAGTATTATACATTTTAGTAGTATAGGTTTCTCTCAAAATCTGCTTTATTGCTCTCTCATTTAAAAATATCTACAGTAATGCTTCACTTCTCTGGCAGGATTAAGAAATGAAATGTTCTACATAAGTGAATTTTCCAGGTATCTGAAGTTCTTTAAAGCCAACTAAAAAAAGTTTAACCATTTTTTATGGAATTCATTATAAATATTACTACATGTTTAATTAGATTTTTAAATGATAAAGAATATGGCTATTCTTAATGAGTCAGGGTTAGAAGTACAAAAGGTCCAAAGTTTTGCTTTATACTAAATGAACCTCAACAGGATCCAACGCTTTTTAGTTCAAGGCTATCTTTTTGTTTTTGTTTTATTTTCTCTCTTCTCATTCACTAAGGTTTTCAAGTATCAATCCTTATTGCCAACAATAGTATTTCCTATAATATTGTTCCCTACCTAATTTGTTAAAGCTATTTGTTATAGTCTCAACAAGATTCTGAAGGCTTTTAATCTCCTATAATTAATCACATCTCTCCCTGTGTCTTACTCTTCCTAAAATCTCCTGACCCTGCTGACCAGCAGAATGGTCTTCACTAAAACCGTCAGAATGAGCCACCTGAGTAAATGTGTGCAAGGCTAAGCTGGGCTTTAAATTATGGCCCTTTCCAATGTGTTCCTGAAGTTCCTTGCCTTCTCCTGGTAGAGTCTACAGAAAAACAGGATTTACTAATGTACTACAAAAGCAGGGGAAGTGACCTCCAGTTCCTTCCTTAGTTTTCTATCTAGCTATTACCCCTGCCCTGACTTTCTTCCCTTTCCAATCTCACCACAATAGTTAACCAATCCAACTTTGTACTGTCCTTTCCTCTCGAATTCCTTGCCCCTTTGTCCTATTAGAGAGTATGCCTTGCTAAATCACAAACCCAAATTGTCCCTGCCAAACACTTCCTGCATTCCAACTCTAGGCTGCTAGAGGAAGTTATACAACCATGCAGACTGGGTTCACTACACAGGTATCTTATTGAATCTTAACTATAGCTACATCAAGGTGAGGTGGATAGAAGAAAAAACCCAGGAAGTCCTGGGTTCAAATAATGCCTCTGACACATACAGTTAATGTGACCTTGGGCAAGTCACTTAACCTCAGCACCTCATACAACTTTTCTAAAGCTATAATCACTGCCTTGTCATGGCAAAGGGGCATATATAGCTCAATAAAACGATAAGCTATGCTGTGAAGGTTTATGCAAGATGGACAGGTCACAGTGGAGACTTCTGATAAACTCCAGTGACTCAGTGAAGAAGTAAATAGCAAACTGCTCCACTATTGTTACCAAGAAAATCCAACATGATAAAAGAGATGACATTGGAAGATGAGCCCCTCAGGTAGGGAGGAGTTCAATATGCTACTGGGAAAGTGTGTAGAACAACTCTAAGTAGTTCCGGTACTAATGCAGCAGCTGAGCCAAAGGTGAAAGGAAGCTCAGCTGTGGATGTATTTGGTGATTAAAGGTAACACTGTAAAGATACTGTAAAGATCAATATTGCACAGGAACCTGGAATGTAAGATCTGTGAACCAAGGTAAGCTGGATGTAGTCAAATGGGCAATGGAAAGATTAAACATCAACATTTTGGTTGTCAGTGAACTTACATGTATAGAAATGGGTGAATTTAACTTAGGTGATCACTACATGCACTAGTGTAGGCAAGAATCCCTTAGAAGAAATGGAGTAACATCACACAAATAAAATCTGAGCTAAACAACTGGAAAAATATTAATTGTTTATGAGTAGGCTGAGCCAATATAGTAAGAATGATAATTTGATCTAAATTAATCTTTTTATTCAGTGTCATACCAATCTACCAAAAAAATTACAGAGCTAGGAAAAAATAACTAAGTTTATCTGGAAAAACACAGGTCAAGAAAATCAAGAAGAAATCAATGGGAAAAAAAGTGAAAGAAGGTGGCCAAGCTGTACCAGATCTCAAAGTATATTATAAAGCAGTAATCATCAAAACAATCTAGTACTGGTTAAGAAACAGAGTGGTGGATCAGTGGAATAGATTAGGTGCGCAATACATAGTACTAAAGGACAATAGTAATTTAGTATTTGATGAACCCAAAGATCCAAGCTTTTGGGATAAATACTCACTACTGGCCAAAAACTGTTAGGAAAACTGGAAAACAGTATGGAAGAAACTAAGTATAGACCAATATCTCACGCCATGCCAAGATAAGGTCAAAATAGGCACACAGTTTAGACATAAAAAGTGATGCCATAAGCAAACTTGGGGAGCATGGGATAGTTTTACCTGTCAGATCTATGGAGTAAGGGTACGATGTAGAACGAAACAAGAAAGAGAGAGCAGTACAAGATATAAAACACACAATTTTGATTATATTAAATAAAAAGTGTTTGGACAAACAAAACCAATGCAGTCAAGATTAGAAGGAAAGCAAAAAGGTGGGAAAAAACTTTTTTTACAGCAAGTATTTCAGATAAAGACCTTATTTCTCAAATACACGGAGAAGTCAGTCAAATTTGTAAGAATACAAGTCTTTCGCCAGCTGATAGATGGTCAAAGGATACGAACAGGTAGTCCTCAGAGAAAGAAATCAAAGTTATCGGCAGTCATGAAAACAATGCTCTAAATCACTATTAATTAGAGAAATACTACTGAAATGGAGAAAACAACTCTAAGGTACCATATCACAACTATCAGATTGGCCAATATAACAAAAAAGGAAAATGGCAATATCAATATGAAACTGATTACATAATTTGCAGCCAAAGGGAGAGAAGCTGTATACAGTCAGTTAAAACAAAATGGGGCTGACTACGGATCCAATCATGAGCTGCTCATTGCAGAACTCAAATTTAAATTGAAGAAAGTAGGGAAAACCATAAGACCACACAGGTATGACCAAAATAACATTCCCCTGAGAATATGAAATAGAGGTGATGAGTATATTTAAGGAATGATGACATTTGCTGGGGTGCCTGAAAAACTACGGATATAGAGAGGAGGCAGCAACAGAAAGAAGAGCAGGAAAGCAAAATGGATGTCTGATGAGGCTTTACAAATAGCTGAGGAAAGAAGGAAAGGGAAAAAAGAAAAAGAGAAAGGGAAAGATATTGAATGCATGATTTCAGAGAATAACAAGGAGAGACAAGGTTTTCTTAGAGCAATGCAAAGAAATAAAAGAAAACAACAGAATGGGAAAGACAGATCTCTAAGGAAATTAAGAGATATAAAGGGAACTTTTATGCGAAAATGGGCATGATAAAAGACAAAAACGGCAGGGACTTAACAGAAGCAGGAAAGATTAAAAAGAGGCGGCAAAAATAAACAGAAGAACCATAGAACTATACAAGAAAGATATTAACATCATGACAGTGTGGTTACTGATCTAGAGCCAGACATCCCGGAGAATGAAGTTATGTGGGCCTTAGGAAATACTGCTAACAATGAAACCAGTGGAAGTGTCAAGATTCCAGCTAAGTTATTTCAAATCCTAAAAGGTGACGTTGTTAAAGTTTGTACTCTATGCCAACAAATCTGGAAAACTCAAGAGTGGCCACAGGATTGGAAAAGATCAGTTTATGTCCTAATACTAAAGAAGCACAATGCCAAAGAATGTTCAGATGACCAAAAATTGCACTCATTCCACACACCAGCAAGGTTATGCTTAAGATTCTGCAAGCTAGGATTCAGCAATATGTGAACCAAGAATTACCAGAAGAGCAGGCTGGTTTTCAAAGAGGTGGAGGAACTAGAGACCAAAGTGCCAACATTTTCCGGATTATGAAGAAAGCAAAAGGGTTCCAGAAAAACATCTACTTCTGCTTCATCACTACACTAAAACCTTTGACTGAATGGGTCTCAACAACACGGGGCCTGTCCTCAAAGTGATGGGAGTAATCATGTTACTCAGCTCCTGAGAAACCTTTATGAGGGCCAAGAAGCAACAGTTAGAGCCAAACATGGACCTGATGGGTTTAAGATTGGGGAAGAAGCGGGAACAGGCTACATGTCACCTTAAGTTATATGCAAAGAAGGTCATGTGAAATACCAGGCTGGATGAATCAACAGCTGGAATTAAGCTTGCCTAAAAAATATTAACCACCATTGTATATTAATAATGCAAAGGATATCACTCTGATGGCAAAAAGCAAAGAGGAGTTAAGCCTTTTGATGAAGAAAAAAGGGAGAGTGTAAAAGGTGGCTTGAAGCTTAACGTAAAAAACAACTACACACTAAGATTTTGGCAATGGGTCCCATCGCTTTCTGGCAAGTAGAGGGACAGGAAATGGAAGCAGTGTCAGATTTTGTGCTCTTGGGCTCAAAGATCACTGCAGATGATGACTGCAGTCATGAAATTAAAAGACACTTGTTCCTTGGAAGGAAAGCTATGCTACTTCTGGATAGTACATCAGGAAGCAAAAATATCACCTTGCTGACAAAGAATCGTTTGTATAGTCAAAGCTATGGCTTTTCCAGTTAGCAATGTATGGCTGTAAAATCTGTACTAAAAGGAAAGCTGAGTGCTGCAGAATCCATGTTTTCAAATTATGGTGCTGGAGAAGACTTTTGAGAGTTCGTTGAACAACAAGGAGATCAAGTCAGTCAAAACTTATTAATTCAGGCTTTTACTGTAAGGTCAAATTACTGAAGATATGGCCACATAATGAGTTCTGGATGGAAAAGACTCAGATGCTGGGAAAAACTGAAAGCAAAAGGAAAAGGGAATGGCAGAAGTCAAGACGGATAAACAGTGGCATGGACTCAACCAACCTGAACAGACTTCAAGAGGATTATAGGAGGACAGAAGTGTCTGGTGTGCCAGGGTCCATGGATTCACAAAGAGGTGGACATGACTGAACAACAAAGTTTCAGAGAAATGTAAGTTCTGTATTGGTGGAGAATTTTCTCACAAGAAGCTCCTTACATTAATGAAACCATAAATCTAAAGGGAAAAAAATCTCAACTGGGCTCCCAGTGCCAAAAAAATTCCTTTCCCCTTTTCCTGACTATTTTGCAATCTTCTGGCAATTCTGAACCATCTTTCACTATTCAAGCTTCTCTTACCACCACTGCCTCTCCTCTACCTTTTCCTGGATAATCTAACTTCATGCTTAACAAGATAGAAGCCAGTTATTGTGAGTTCCTCTTGCCACCATCCCCTATTTTCTCTTCCTTTACCCAAATCTCTGTTAAGAAGTGGCCTTTTTCTCACCCATCAAGACTAACCCCCCTACTTGTACTCTTAATTTCACCACTTCTTGTATCTTGGATAGACAGAATTCCTGACAAATGTCTCCTCTTTCTTGCCAATCTCCTTCCTTATTGGCTCCTTCCCTGCTCTTATATACACACCCAGGTCTCCCCATCCTTATAAAACAAAACAAAAAAACCCTTTAATTAACCCTAATTTTCTCTCAAGTTAATGTCCTATTTCTCAGCCCAATCATTAGAAAAAGCTTCCTTAATTCATTGCCTACAAGCTACTCTTCTTCTCATTTAATTGCCAACCTCCGGCAAACTGGCTTCACGCCTCATCACTCACCTGAACCTGCTCTCCAAAGTTACCAATGATCTCTTACTTGCCAAATCCAATGGCCTTTGCTCAAGCCTAACTTCCTTAAACCGTTCTGCAGCATCTGATCTCTCTCCTCTTGGGGTTTTCACAAAAGACTTTGCTCTCTGTTGTACCTCTTAGGCTCCTTTCCTGGATCATCATCCAATTTCCTAGCGTAATTATGGGTATACTTCAAGGTTCTGGCTTGAATAATTTTTTCTCTCTACATCTTTCCTTTCATTGATTTCACCAGCTCCCATGGGTTCAATCAGCTTATCTGTGCAGATGATTCCGCTTCTTTCTTCTCTCTCTCAGACCACACCACTAACTACTTATTAGACATTTCCCACTGGAACATCAGTAAGTAACTCAAATTCAACATGTCCAAAATTGAATTGATTTCTCCCCCTAAATCCACCACTCTCCTTAACTTCCCTATTTCTGTTAAAGGCACAACCATCTTTCCAATCAGATTCAAAACCTTTAAGTCATCCTCAACCTTGCATTCTGCCTCATCCTACCCTACCCTTTATTTAATTGCCAAGTCTGGTCAAATTTTACCTTTACAACATATCTCATCCAACCGCTTCTCTTCACCCCCATTAGACTGCAAACTTCTTGAGAGCAGGGTTTGTGTTTCAGGGTGTTTTGGGGGGTGGGCCTTTCTTGTATTCCCATTATTTAGCATAGTATGTGGTGTTTAATAAATGCCTATTAACTGACACAGTCATCACCTTTGTTCAGGCCTTTGCAATTTTTTGCCCAGTCCATTACAACAGCAATAGTCCCTAATTGGAAGCAAAAGACTCCAAATGGTCTCCCTGCCTTAAGTCTTCCCACACTTCGATCCATCACATACAAATAATGTTCTTAAAACACAGGGAGGACTATGCTACCCCTTTAACCCTCTATTAAAAGAGTATCAGTAACTTCTACTACTTCTAGGAAAAAATATAAACTTCCCTATTTGACAATGAAAGCCCTTTACAATCTGTCCAAGAATTAATTATAACATCTTATTTTCCCTTCCATACTCTAAGGCCCAGAGACTATTAACTTACTTTTCTCCACATAAACATTCAACATCTTGCTATTCCTCATACGGTGCCCCTTTCAAGGTATAGAAAAAGCAGCACTTCAAACATGAGGCCGTTCCTGAAGATCTCCCCTCAGTTTCTTTGTATTGATTCCTAGGCATCCTTGCTATTCTCCCCTCCCCAACCCAGAAAGAAGAGAAGCTCCTTGAGGGCAAGGGTTCCTTCATTTAGGTCTCTGCATGCCCAGGATCTAATAGTTCCTGGCACATAGCAGGCTCTGAAAAAAAATGCTTATAGAATGATTGGCAAGTTTTAACACATGGATTCTCTGATATTTATTTTGGCTGGACAGGGGTCTTTCTGGTTACCTGCCTAGTTTTGATTTTTTAGATGGCTGAAGTGGGCAGTCAAGTGAAATGTTACTGTATGTGAGTATCAGTGACACGTCCAAAGTACTATTTTAGGGACTTCAGAAGTTGACAATTGTGTCAAAATGTTATTTTTGCCTCCTTATTAATGTTATTTACACCATACAAAGGAGTAATATTTTGGTTCATATTTACATAAAACCAATTTGATTTAACAAAATATACTATTTTGCAAACAGGTATTTTGGACCTAAAATGTTATTTAGGTATATAATTTTGTTAATTACATGGCAATGCATAAAGAGTAAAGTATTAGTCACTTGAATTATAAGAAATTACTGATGGTAGTAAAAAAGATGAAGCAGAAACTGAGACAACAAAAATGACCTGATATGAACTTTCTGGATACAAATGGCATGAATATTAAATCAAATAATAGCAGGTATCTATTCCTCCACTGTTCTAACAAGTGAGGACATACAATCTGTTTTCTGCTTTCTTACAGACACACCAAAAGGAAGACTACAGTTGTTTGTTTCAAATGGTTAAATATATTGCTAATATGACACACACTGCAAACCTAATTTCAAAGACCTGTTCCAAAAAGGTGGTTTTAAAAGTGACTGCACAATAGAGTATAAAGCTATCAACAGAAACGTTATCTCCACTGTACACTGTCAGTAGCACCATCCTCTTCTGAAAATATAACAGCATCCACATCATTGACCTTCACAACAACCCTGAGAGGGAAGTGCCATCATCATTATCCCCATTTTTATAGATGAGGAAAAAAGATGACTGAGGTAAAGTGGCCTGCTCAGGGTCACAGAGCTAGTAAAGTGTCTACGGTCGGTTGGACTCTGGACCCAGCGCTTGCTCCATGACTATGGTGCCACTATCTGCCTTTTGCTTGGCTGGTAGTCTGTGCTGAAAGTTTTTTAGCTGACTTACCTTGCTTGGGCCTGGATCTGCCAGCCCAGGTGAGTGGGAGACATCCACAACCAGTTTCTTCTGGATTTCTGGCGTCTGCCATCCTTTCTCTCGGTCTTCCGTGGGCTTGGCAGGCTCTGCCACCTCGCGCTCCCTTTCTGTAGGCCCTTTTGCTCCTCCCACTTCCTTCTGGTCACCTCCCTCTTCCTCCTCCTCTCTCTCCTCAGCCTCCAGGTTCTCCCTGGCTTTCTGTTCCTGCTCTTCCCTCTTCGGTTTCTCTTTCTGTTCCTGCTCTTCCCTCTTCAGTTTTTCTCTCCGTTCCTCTTGCCGCCTTTCTCGGAGCTCTTTCTCTCGTTTGCTCTTCTCGATCAGAAGCGCAGTTTCCGCATGAATACGAACCTTTTCTTCCTCTGTTAAAACGTCTACTGCCGGAGTATACGCTGGCTTTGTGGAACGATCAGGAACGACGTTCCCATTTTGTGGAGGCTGATGATCAAGGTCCGCTGCTTCAGATTTTAGCGTATGATCATCAGGCAATTTGGTTGGTGGCTTTTTACTGCGATCAATCTGGAGATAGAAAAACAAAGTATAACATACACAGTAATGACAACAAATTTTCAAGAAATTTCAGTTCCTGAAATCATATATTTTCATATAATAAACTCCACAAGGAGACAATTAGCTGTGGATGTCACTAGGACATGTGATTTTGCAAAAGGGTAGAAAGAAAAAACTTAACTGAAAACTCATATACCACTCAAGTGCTTAAGGACATAGCTCTCACTTCCCTTTAACTTAATACAATGAATGGATAAAAGCTTGGACCTGGAAAGTCACTAAATGTGCAGTCACTAAATATCCTACAAAACCTTTTTTCAAATGAACTGAACTATTTAACAAAGGATTCAAGTCAAGTAATTACATGTAAATTGTCTAAATTCCTTAGATGCATAAATACACGGTATTAATTTCTCTCATCAATTTTTAACTAGTACGTTAATACTACACTGGAGTACAAAAGATGCAAACTATAGGAAACAGAGGAAGTAGCTCCCCTCACCAAGCAGTTTGCCCCACCCACAGCTGCATTTTGTTCATAGACTTCTCTTCCTTTATACATTCCTCAGCCAAGTCAGGCAGGCACCCTAAAGGGTCAAAGTTTAAAACAATTTGTATTTTGGTGCTAAAAAATTCAATCCTTATGACTGAATATTACTAATATTTCTAGAATTTAAAATTCATTTCTGAGCAATGCTCTATTAAATTACTATCATTGCCCATTTTTTGCCTGTCTTTTCAAAGAAAAAAGATCCTAAATAATGAAGAAACAGATCTTCTCAATTTCTTTCTAAAAGAAACTGCCATTGTTTCCTTATCTGAAAAATGAGAATCACAGGACCCTAGATTTAGAGATGGAAGTGACCTCAAATGCCATCTAACCAGTTTCCTGATTTTTTTAGTCAAAAAAACTGAGAAACAGAGAATATCAGTGACTTGCCCAAGGTCACACAGGTAGTAAGTGGCAAGGTGTGGATTTGAAAGCAAGTTCTCTAACCCTAAACCCAATTCTTCTTTTCCACCAGCATCACACTGAGTATTGCTGTGAAGATCAAATGATCATGAGCTGCAATCCTTAAAGTGCTAGACAAACTTCATCTTCACTACTGTAATTAAGTGAACCAACAACTAAAGCTTACTCCAATGGCTTTGTTACACTTTTACTGAGAGAGCATTTGTAGAGCCCTTAAACTAAGGATTCTGGGAAGATGACAGAGCAGGTCAGAAATGGCAAGGTCTCCAGAGTTCCTTCACAAACAAAACAAAAGAGCACCTCAGGATGAACACAGAGCAGCCAAAACAAAGAAGAGCTGGGCAGAACAGTGGTCCTCCTGGGACAACCGGAGACCTGAAGAATGATCCCAGGATGGAAGTTTAGCCTCAATGAAGTATAAACATCTCCAGGCTAGCTCTGCTGAAAAAGCAAGCTGCTGAGCTGTGGGAGCAGCTGAGTTGGAAGGTAACCTTGACTTCAGCAACAAGAATTTTCAACTTCCCAACACTGTGGAGAGTTGGGTGTCTACGCAGGGGAACAAGGAGGGAGCTTCTGCTGACAAGGGATGCCAGGCCTACTTGTGTCACCCAAGATGTGGTCTTGGGCACATGCCCAGTAAGTTCAGAAGCAGTGCAGCAACAGTACTGCTGGCTGCGGTCACTTACAGGAGAGCTGAGGTCTTGGTCTCAATTCCAGATCAGAGGGGAGGACTGAAGGTCTTCTCAGAAAGCAAGAGCATTTCTAGCACAGCATGCAGAGGGTCCTAGCTGTGGTTTGGAGGGGGAAAGGAGTGTAGAGGTTGGGCCCAGGACAATGCTTCAAAAATAACGGCAAAAAGGACTTGCGGCCAGAGGTACCACCCCCCACACTCCAAGATTAGAGGTGATTACAATAACAAGTTGCTACTTTTTTTAATGGCATGCAAAGGAGAAAGAACTCAACTATAGACAGCTGCTATGGAAATTGAGAAGACTGGAGTTCATCTTCAGAGAAAGATACTGAAGCAAAAAGAGCCTGTCCTAGCCCAAAGAGTAACATCAAATAGTCACCTGCCCAACAAAGAATTCACACAAGAACTCAAAAAAGACTTCAAAAATCAAATGAGAGGTTGAAGAAAAAGTAAAAAGCCATTGATCATCAGGTGACAGAGATCCTTGGAGGAAAACCTACAGGAATATCACAGCCAAATTCCAAAACCCCAAGACTAAGGAGAAAATATTAAGAGCAACAAGAAGAGACCAATTCAAGTATGGCAGAGCCACAACCAGAATTACACGAGACTTAGCAGTAGTTACAACCAGGACCATAGGTCTTAGAACACTTTAAAGAGCCACAGAACTGGGGTTATGACCCAAAATATCAGATCCAGCAAAGTTAAGTACAATCCCGAACAACAAAGCCATTCAATGTGCTGACAGACTTCCAGAACTTTACTGCAAAAACACCAGAACTTAACAGAAATGTGACATCTATGAGGTAAACATTAAAGACTAATTACAAGGGACTCAATAAGGACAGACTGCTTACTTTTTATATGTGGAAATGTTAAACTATGTCTAAGATTATCATTGGTAATTGGGAAGTTCAAAAGAGAGGGGGTAATGCTGAGTATGATGAGATTCTAAAAAGAAAATGATATGAGAAAAAGAGTAATTATCTCACACATATGAGGTAAGTGAAGAGGAAGAACTGACACAGAGGAATTAGATGGGGAGGGGGTGTAACTGCAGTTAAAAAATCTTCCCTGCCCATTGATCGGACTCAGGTGGTGCTACTGACGGTGACTTGGTTGGGGGAGATTTGTGGTATGAGGACTCACACCTTTTGCTAATTGCTAATAAGGCACTGGGTCTGAAAAGAGCATATCCACAAGGGGAGATTTTGCTTTGGTGCTTAGTTTTTGGAAGAAGGTTCCTATGCCAGATGAGATTCTAAGCAGTCACTAAGGAGCCCCCCTGGCTTTGAAAACCCAGAGGTTGGTGCTTCTGTCTCTAGTAATAATGTATATGTTGTCTACGATCAGAGAGTTGGAAGCCCTGTCTGTTGGTCTTGCTTTTATTTTCTCTGTTAGTATATATTTGGTTCAAGTGATTGCTAACCTCTCAAAAGTTGCTTTCCCATCTAAGAACCTGTGTGTGTTGGAGGGCTTACTGCTACAAGAGGGCAGGTAGTTCTGGAAATCTCCTCTGTTCGAGAAGAGGTTAAAGAGGGAACAATACACGTATCTCTATCTATTTCTACATATGAGTATAAAAATCTTCTAAATTCAGACAGAATTAAGAGGGTAAGGGGATAGGGCGGAGGGAGAGGACAATGGAGGATTCCTGAAGTGGGACAGGTTACGCACTAAGGACCAGGAGGGCAAGGTATTGAAGAGAAGGAAAGTAGGAGAGGAGGGACAGGAATAGCGTGAGAAGGATAAGGAGGAAAATATACAATTAATTATAGTTTAGAATATGAATGGGATGAATTTACCTATAAAATGGAAACTGACAACACATTTAAAATTTGAATTCAACAATACGCTGCTGTCAGGAAATACTATAAAAATTTGAGATATACACAAATATAAAAGTGAGGGGTAGAATTAATTATGTAAAAAAAAAAGCAGTAATCAATCTCAGATCAAGTGAAAGCTAAAATAAGATTTAATCAAAAGAGAAAAATAGAAAAAAATACATTGTGTCAGTCATATTAATCAATAATTCTAAGCCATATAAAATAACTAGACAGTATAAAAAAGAGTTTACTTGCCAAAACAGACAGGAACTACATGAATATAAACACAAAACACCTTTTATACCAAGTTAGATCTAAATAACTGAAGTGATATTCATTCTGCACAAATAGAGAAAGCTAATAAAAATTGATTTTTAAACTGATACTTATGTAATGTCATATCAATTAAATTACTAAAAAATTATCTTACTGAGTCAGAAAAATTAACAACAGCATTCATTTGGAAGAGCAGTTATCAGGAACTTCAAGGAAACCAGAGAAAAAGAAGTGAAGGAACTAGATTCGGTAAGTATCAGACCTTAAATCATATTATAAGGTGAGAGTAGTGTTGAAGTATAAAATGGATAGTTTTGATTGTTTTAAACTAAAATTTTCCCGTACAAATAAAATCCATGTAGTCAAGAATAGAGAGAATGCAGAAAATTGGGGGAAAAAAGTCAGAGACAATCTCCCAGACAGAAAGTAATTGGCTCAGATATAGGAAATGATGAGCTGGTGGATTTAGAAAAATACAGAAAGATCTGGATTTAACAAGAAAGATGAAGATTACACATTGAAATAAGTATAATATGGTCTTGTACGTATGTGCAATATATATTTACGGATATCTATGTATATGTATGTATATATGAATATGTAAGTATAAATATATAAATATAAGTACACACATGTGCTTAATTGTAGCCTTGGTGGGGATGGGGAGAGGTGGAAAGAAGAAAAAAAAATAAATTAAAAAGTGCACAGCAGAGGACAAAAGAAAGTGAAGTTGGACATCTTTGACAATGTACAGTATTCATTTATACAGGTTTTCTTTTTTTATCATTATTAATTTATTCATTTTCAGTTTTCTACAGTCACCTCTGTAGGTCTTATTTTCTTCCCCTCCCTACCCTCTCTCTCCCCAAGACAGCATGCACTCTTATATAGGTTCTACACATACATTCTTATTAAACACATTTTCACATTAGTCTTTTTGCACATAAGAATTAAAATGAATGGGGAAAACGATGAGAAAAACCCAAACAAAACATAACACTAGAGAAAATATTCTACTTCATTCTGCAATCCAATTCCATAATTTTTTTCTCTGGATGTGGATGACATTTTGCCTCAAGAGTTCATTGGGAATGTTTTTATACCAGTTTTCTTGAAATGGAAGTTTACTGCTTTATACTGAAACCTTATGTTCTTCTGCATATATGGCAATGTTTTTTTTTCTTTTCTTATTTTGTATTTAAGTTTAAAAAATTTAAAAGCTACAATAACAAGAAATAGCATTTGTATAAAGGGATTTGAGTTATAAAAATGTCACTAAATTTAAATAGAAAGCTAAAGATATCCACAACTACATACGTAATGCTTTAACAGTTTTACATTAAATAGGAGGAAAGAATTCCTATCCATCACCTAAATGAGACAGTCTTAATTAGATTGAGAACATACCTGAGGAACGTTTTTCACAATACACGCTGGATTAGGTACAGATGAACCATCAGACTTAGAAGCAGTAGCAATTGGTCCAACAGGAGTTAATATACTAAGTGATCCCATCTTCTCTTGATTCTTTCCCAATTCTGCATTTTCATTAACAGCTACAGAAGAAGGTTGCCTCTGAGTTGCAGGGTGAGCAGGAACTGGCTCTTCTAGTGAAGGATATGTAAAATCCACTAGAAACCACAAAAAATAAAAGTCAACTTTTTTGTATCTACTAAACACGACATATGCAATAGCAAGTGTATACATCTCATGTAAATACTATGCTCAATCTAAACCAAGAGCCAATACTGATGTAATGACGCGAAACTAGAGGCCATTTCAGTAAGAATGGGAGGAAATCTAGGACGTTCACTTACCACTGCTACGCGATATTTTGCTAGCAATGCTAGCTATAGCAAAACACAAAGGAAAAAAATTTGAGCAAATAATCTATGCAGAGAAAAAGCAAAATTATCACAAATGATACAGAAAACTCTAGAGAACTTGCCAAAACTTAAGTGAAACAGCAACTTTATCTAAATAAAACACATAAATCAGCATTTCCATCTAATTCAAGAAAGCACAGCAGGAAGGGAAAGAAAGAGAAATTCAATTTAAAAAACTATAAAATGCATAAAATACTTCAGAAACTACCAACCAAGACGTACACAGAGACTATATGAATACAACTATAAAATATTTATGAAAATATAGCCTTAAAAAAAATTGGAAACATAGTAATTGCTCATGGGCAGACTGAATCAATATAACTAAGACAATCTTACTAAATAAGTTTGTTTTTTCAATGTCACACTAATCAAACTACCAAAAGATTATTTTATCTAAAAAAACAAACAAACAAACAAAAAAAACAAAACCAAAACAACTCATTTGGAGGTCATGAAGCTCAATGGAATTAGTGGGAAAAAAAAGTGGGGAAGAAGAGGGCCCAACACTACCAGACCTCAAACTAGTATAATATAGAAGAATAACCTTCAAAACAATTTGGCATTGATTTAAAAAAGTAGAGGTCCATAAATAGTACAGATTAGGTAGACAACATACTAAAGCAAACAAACCTAGCAGCTTTGTGTCCAAAAAAAACAGTTACTGGAATAAGGACTCATCATTTGACAAAAACTATTGGGAAAACTGGACAATGGTCTAGCAGAAATTAGGTTAAAAATAACACTGTATGCCAAATACCAAGATAAACTCCAAATGACTATATAAGATTTAGCCATAAAAGGTCACATGATAAATTAAAGAAATGCTTAATTTCCTTTCAGATCTGTAGATAGGGAAAGATTTCATGACCAAATGAGGTCAGTGAGTATCACAGAAGATAGAATGGACAATCTTGATCACACAAAAGTAAAAAGGTTTTGCACAAATTGAATATAGATAAGATTAGAAGGGAAACAGTTAAGTGGAAAAAAAAATTTCTGAGGCAAGTTTCTTTGATAAAAATCTTGTTCCCATGGTACATAAGGAAGTGATTTAAATTTGTAATAATAACAGCAATTTCCCAAATGGTAAAAGATCAAAGAATATAAACAGGCAGTTCAAAAAGGAAAAAAAACCAAGTTTTTTTTTAATAGTCACATGAAAAGATGCTCCAAATCACTAATAATTAGAGAAAATGAAATTAACCAACCCTGAGGTTCTACTTTGTACAAATCAAACTGGCAAAATTGACCCCAAAAAGGGAAAATTACACATATTGCAGGAAAATGGACACATCGATGCACTGCTGGTGCAACTGTAAATTGATCTAATCATTTTTGGAAAGCAATTTGGAAATATGCCTTACCTCAAAAGGTTACTAAACTGTGCGTATCCTTTGACTATATAATACAGACATGCCAAAGATATCAAGAAGAGGAAAAGGTTCTCTGTATCAAAAACATTTATAACAGCTCTTTTTGTGGTGTTAAAAAATCAGAAACTAAGAGGTGCCTATCAAGTAAAGAATAACTAAATAAATGACGGTATATGGATAGAATGGAAGTCTACTTTATGGCTAGTCAAGAAGGGGAGAATTTCAGCGAAATCGGAAGAGACTTGCATGATCTGATGAAGAGTGAGTTCAGTGGGCAGCCCTAGGAGAACAATTTATACGATAACAACAACATTGTCAAGAACGTTATCAGTGAAATGATTTGTCAGGATTCGAGACTCATGATGAAACATGTTTTCTGTCTCCTGAAACAGAGGTAATGGACTCAGGGTACAGACATACATGTTTTTAGACAAGGCAAATACAGGCATGTTTGCTTCACTATTCATAATTTTTACCAGGGTTTTATTTTTCTTTCTTTCTCAATTAAGGGCAGGGGAAGATAGAAGAGGAGAAAATACGTTTTTATTAACTATAAAGACATATTTTTAAAATGACCAAAGAGACAATTTCAGAGGAACCTAGGAAAATTTCTACGAATTGATATGGAGTAAAAGGAACAGAATGAGGAAATCACTTTATACTGTAACATCACTACTGTAAAAACAAACAATTCTGAAAGCCTAAAGAACTCTGATCAATGCAACAATCATTTACAATTCCTTCCAGAGACCTAAAAAATTAAGAAATGCTACCCCCACCTCCTGACAGAGAGGTGATGGACTGACTAATATGAAGAAAAGAATACATATTTTTAAGATGTGGTCAATAATCACCCTGTAAAAACAAACAACTTTGAAAGCCATAAGAACTCTGATCAACAATGACCATCCATGACTCCACAGGGCCAATAGAAGCATGCTATCTACCTCTTTACAGAGAGATGATGGACTCAGGGTGCAAAAAGAGGCATGTAGTTTTTTTGGACATAGTCAATGAAAGAATCAGTTTTGCTTAACTGCATTATTTGTCACAAGAATTTTGGGGAAAAACAGATTTTTGCTAATTAAAAAAACAAAATTTAATTTAAAATGACAAATGAAAACACAATCAAGAATTCAGCCTTGCACTACTCAAAGGTAAACAATTGATTTTAAAACATTTGAACATGCCATTTTAAAGAAGGTACGTACATGAGATAGACACCTCTTCAGTCTTGCCACGGGCAGGTGGAGTTACCTTAGCATTTGTCGTAAACTGCGGATAGCAAAGGAGCCAGTTTTCATAACCTCCTTCTAAAACTAAAGGTTCATTCTTTAGGATAGCTTTACTTTCCCACTACAAAACAAAATAAACATTATTTTAAAAATAGAAGCAATTTCACAGAATCTTAAAATATTCTAAAAAGCTGAATTTTTAAACCATGCTTCTTTATTTGAAACTCATGTTTTTTCATGTATAATAAATAACAAATTGAAAATGTGGCATTAAGTCAAAACAAACCTAAATTACTTAGAGAAAGTTAGAGAGATTGCTTGCTTTAAAGAGCAATTTTAAAGCACTGATTAAATTCTCCCTTGTCAATAACTGGTGACAACATTCACATTTAAAATTCCATCTACAGAAAACAAAACTGTCTTTACTTTCAACAAAAATTTCAGTGAATACAGAAGACAAATTATTGGCTCAGAGAAACCAAGACAGTCCTAAAAGCCTGTTTTAGAATTCAGGGCAGATCTTGGCCCAAATAAGAACTACCAATATTTCTCTTAATTCTCTTAGGTTGTGAGACTGTAGGTCTGCAAAGAACAAAATAAAGAAACCTATCACAAAGTCAACAGTAATCTCTAGATGGTGATCTTTATATTACTTTTCAGAATGACTAATCTAACAAGAAGCAGCTCTTTAACCACAGTGGGTCTTTTGGCTCTTATTAAAAGAACAAAAGCACTCTGCTAAACCAGAACACAGATACCTAAACCATATCCAGTATCTGCAAAATGTAAGTAATGAAGCCACAATTCATAGATAAAATGTGTCACACAACAGGAAACGTTGGACAATTTCTGTTGCTCCATCTACAGGTGACAAAGATGTGGTGAACTATGTAAAGAAATTAAGAGTGTTCTGAGCTTTTCAGGCAAAGACATTATTGGAATATTAGTTTATTATTTAAACACCCTGTACAGTTTACATAAGGGGAAAATATATATGGGAAATCTTCCAGAAGTCTAAATTCAGGACTCATTTGAGGAGTCATCATGTATCTGGCCAGTCCCTAAGTAACTCAACTGGCTTCTGAGGAAATCTCTGTTGTGGATTCCTGGAAACACCCCAATGCACAAGCTTTTGGTACAAAAGAGAACTTAACAGGCTTTTAGCTGGAGAAAAGCAGAAGTTAGGAAGAATTACAGAAAAGACATAATTGTTTTTCCCTAAATCTAGCTGGTATACAACCCAAGAATGATAACGTATTAAAGAGAAAGGAATAGTAATGATAAAAATAGCTTTATTTAAATTGAAATTTAAAAAAAATACATGTCACAGCAAATGACTTAAATTTATAGCAAGTTTGCATATTTCCTGATGCATATTTATAGATGCATTTCTTTTTATAGCGATCACATTTTGGGGATTTAGTTCATATTCAGAACAACTAGTAGTACCCTGTCTACTATAAAAAGAATTCAAAGAACTTTGAAAAAAAAATGAAAGCTGGAAAGCTATTTAAAGCATTCCATGATAGGAACAAAGCATGCGTCTGCAAATGGCCTCCCTCAGAGTGGAGAATGTATCTTATAACAAGGTATTCCACAGAGCTAATGTCCATTTAAACATAAAGGTTTAGATGAAGATTTTTGTTGTTGCTGTTCAGCTGTGTGAGTCCTGTGCAACTCTTTGTGACCCCATCTGGGGTTTCCTGGGCAAAGATACTAGGAATGGTTGGCCATTTCCTTTCTCCAGCTCATTTTATTGATGAGGAAATTGAGGCAAATAGGGTTAAGTGACAGGCTCAGGGTTACACAGCTAGTAAATATCTGAATCCGATTTGAACTAAGGAAGATGAGTCTTCCTGACTCCAGGCCCGGTATTAAGACTTTACTTACTGAAAAACTTGATTCAGATGACACTGTCTTTAAACGTCCGGCCTCACTTCCTCATTTGTTAAATAAGAGGGATGAAATCAAAACTGAATACTACAAAATTAAAATGACTAAAGTTGGCCTCAAGTAAGAAATATAAAAACATATCTCTTCCCATCTCTAGCTTTCTTGCAGGAATAAATAACCACATGTGTGGTATGTAACATACTATATCATACTTTTGAAATATTAATTTTACATAACATTTTCCCCCTATTTCTCACTTTTTATTCTTTACTCTAAGATTAGCTATCTTAGAAGGGATTAAGAGAGAAATACAGCGGGAAATAAATGTAGCTAATAGAAAGTTATCAATAACTTTTTCGGAAAAATTTTTTTTTAAATGACAGGTTGAACTAGATGATCTCCTATGATCTCTTCCAGCTCTAAATCTACAGTCCTATGATCCTTTGGCCTGATTTAACTGAGTTTCAAAGGAAAATATCAATTGGAACTCTGTTCAGAACTAGCAATGACAAGTATTACTAATGATAAAAAAAAATTATTACAAAATATTTAATAATACGGAAGATTCCATTTCTAAGTAGAAGAAGTTTGAGACCATACATTCTAATTCTTGTATTGCTTCTACTTTCTGGCTATCTTCATTCCTGTTCTCATGCTGCCTCCCCACAGCTGAGGACAGATCTGGAGATTTGAGGGAGAGGGGAAGACAGAAGAAGGAGTAATATTAAGAAAGGTAGGTTATACTTCAGGAGTTACCACCTAAACATCTAGTAGGGAGTATAAAAGGAAGCCTGGAAGAAGTGAGCCACAGGAAGGTATGGAACTGGGCCAAGTCCTAATAGAATCTAAGGTCCTGGGTATAAGAAGAGGAAGAGGAAGAAATAGTAAGAGACACGTGACAGTATACAAAGAGAAAAAAAAGAAGTCATTTAATAGGTACAGAGAACAGTCACTTAACAGCAAATACAGCTTCTATTATCAATCAAACATTCCTTCTTTTACAGCTCTCTGCTAGCAGAATCTCTGAAATTTTAGGTTACATTGATATTCAGAGCGTTAAATCACAATTTCTAAAACCAAGGTTCAATTTTTCTAAGCAATTACAAAAATGACTTATTGTTAATAAAACCATTAGGAAAAGGTCTTAGAAAATGTAAAACTATTTTCTTCCAACAATTTAAACTTTTGAGATATTGATTTATTTGGATACCTATGGATGTTCTGAACAGAGCACAATGCTTTGCTAGAGCTCAATAAATCAATAATAATGTTTAAATTTGCAGGAAGAGAAGAAAAGAAGCTCCAACCCCAAAGCACCATATCTTCTTGCTCTCCAAGGTATTATCAGAAAATTTTGTTTTTTAACTTTATAGGGTGGAAATAAACAAGGAACCTTGCTAACCTTAAAAAGTGCATCTTTCAGACTCTGCAGAGTTGTTCCAAGCTGTAAATCTTTGGCAGAACTAAACCAGTCAAGAAGTACAACATAGTCAACGCACCCCCGCTTCTTCCATGCATCTTTAGAATTATCTGGGAGTTTTGCTTCAA
Organism: Potorous gilbertii; assembly: GCA_028658325.1. Taxonomy (NCBI): domain Eukaryota; kingdom Metazoa; phylum Chordata; class Mammalia; order Diprotodontia; family Potoroidae; genus Potorous; species Potorous gilbertii. The sequence goes on from CM053774.1 coordinate 2,133,655, forward strand.
TCGAATTAGCAGTGACTCTGAAATTTATCAACATATGCATTGAGGCAAAAGGACATCAGACTTTCTATTACATTGTACTGGTATAGATCTTAATTCAAACTTTATAATGAAAGCTTGTGCTTAACTCCTTTACCAGAGTACAAAATTAGAACATATTTTCTGGGATAATTATTAGAAAGGGAAAAATAACTACAGAACAACTATCTTCACCCATTTTAGCAATTATCCACAGGGAAGGAATCCTTTTTCTGTGGTGGGTCACCAGCAATAAAGTACCAGGAGAGGTATGAGGGCCTTGTGAGAAAAGAAATGTGAATGAATATTTCTGTCTCTATTTTAAATATAAAGTCAACAGAGCCAAATGTAACATGATTTTGGATTTACCCACTGATTTATATTATTCAACTTCAAGTCTTACCCATTCCTTACCCATTCCATAGCTAGTTTAACATATACTAAATTTATGCACCATTAAATTAATTCTACTTCTTCACATTACGACCATAATAAAGACAATTTAATCATTAGATCTAGAGTTTGATACTGTATATGCTTTCAGACTGAGTTGATGTACTGCTTTGCTTAGATGAATTGCTTTCTTTCCTCCTGCTATGTTTTTATTCCATATTAGGAGTGGCTCTCACTGGAGAGAAGAGGGAGAAAGATATATACTTAAAAATGAAGGGTTTCGTCAAGAGAACAGCCTGAACAGAGGCAGACAGCCTGGTTCCCATATGCTTATTCCAACATCAACCTAAAACTATTGTCAGATCGAAAGTAAATCAATAAAAAGAATGCTCCAAAGAGTAATTACAGTAAATTATTCCTTCGCCCCCAGAATGACACAGAAAGTTAAAGTCCACGGGCAACAGGAAAAGGGGTATTCCAGAAAAGCAAGTACCTGTGCCCAGATGAATAAGCTGGCAGCCTTCCAGGGTCACCAGAGACAGTTTGGAAAACCCTGCACCCTGCAAGGTTCTGTATCAGACAAAAAGACAAGACAAAGTCTGAGAGAGCAAGAGGATTCCCCGGAGAAAGTCCTAGAATGAATCTTGGAAACAACTCAGAGAGGCAGCTATGAGTGAGGTATGCCTGCAAGGATGGCAGAGCTTATACCTAAATACAATGAGCCCCTAAGTTCTGAAGTCTCTGGCACTATGTCCTGAGACTCTCGATTTAGAAGTCAGAACCACACAATCAGGACAGCAAAAACCTTCTGGAGGTAAAGGCTGCTTAGAAATTATATGAACCAAGTGAGATCAAACAAGGCCAACTACTCACTCAAAAGCACAGTTGGAAGCAGAGACTGGCCCAGATGTAAAGTTCTGGTTGAGGCACTAAAGTTGGAGAGATAAGTAAACATAAGAATATACAGACCATGATAAAGAATTATAATTGATATTAAAATACTCTGAAATCTAACCTAAAAGGATAAAGTAAATTTCTAATAGTATGCACAGACTGAAAGGGAAAAAAAGCATTTTCCATTCAAATACCTAGAGAAAAATGAAGAGATTAAAAAATGAAATAAAAGTTTTAAAGAAAAGAAATGGAATAAACAGCTTAAAACAAAACTGGCAAATATTATCCAAGTAAAGGACTCCTTGGAAATTAGAACAGGCAACCAGAATTAGTGTCTCAATTAAAGAACAAGAAATATAGAATAAAATCACAAGACTGGAAAAAAATTAGAATAAAATGCAAGTTATCTGCCTTGAGAAACTACTCACCTAGAAAATATTTAAAAATCAGATCTCCCTGAAAAACATACTTTCTTTTAAAGCCTGGAGATCTGATTTCTGAAAACTGCTCAACTCTGTTAGAACCAAAAAATAAGGTGACAGTAGAAAGATCTGTCATTCACTTCCTGAAGGAAATTTCAAAAGAATACATCAATATCATGGCTAAATGCCATAGCAAATGCCATAGCTAAAATCGAGAGCACCTAAGTCAAAGAAAAAATAGTACAATGGCTAAAAAGAATTCAAGTACAAGTGAATCCTAATCAGGATCACAAAAGACATGGCAGCTTCTACTATAAACAGAGATTTTCAAATACAACATTCCAAAAAGCAAAAGAATTGATGACTCTGCAAAGCTTTCATAATCCTATGGAAAAAAAAAATGGACCTTTAATGGAACTTTAAAGTTCTTTTAATTTCTGATTAAAAGATCAGAGGTTTGCAAGCACAAGAATCCAGTAAAACCTAGGAAGAAAAATTTATTTGAATAACTGGAAGGAGCTATATGATGATGAAGTACAAATATTTTACCAGGGCGAGAAGAAACAAATTTCCTTTTAGAACTGTAATATCTTCAAAGTGTTCTGAGAATTTTAAGAAGGGAAAGAAAAGGGAGAGTAAAAGGAATATGTTCGAAAGGAGATAATCAGAAGCAGATGATTATCAGTAAAAATGAATGAAGACGCATTATCATCTCCTTTGCTATTCTATCCTAAGAACGGGGTGGGGGGGGGGGTTTAGGGGAGGGGAGATTAGAGGGAAGAATGAAAATATGAGGAAAACAGAGGAAAAAAAATACATTAAATTAAGAGGATACCTATGAATTGAGGAATGTCTGGTCAAATAGTGGCAAATGAAAAGTAATGAGATATTTGCATTGCAAGAAATGACGAGACAATTTCAAAGAAACCTGGGGAGGTATGAACTGATGCAGAGTAGATTAAGCAGAATATATTTTATTTACACATACAACGATATAATGACATAAAGAAAAACAATTTTGAAAAACTTAAGAATTCTGATCAAATCAAGGAGCAACTATTTCTCCAGGGGACCTATGGTAAAGCATGTTACCCACTGCCGGACAGATGAATTCAAGTTGTGGGGGAAGACATACTTTTAGATACGGCCATGGAATTAGTTTATTATGCTTGACTATGCTTATTTGTTATAAGGATTTTTTCCTTTCTGTTTTTAATTAGAGATGATGGGAGTGGAGGGAAGGCAATATTTTAAAGAGCATATAGAAAAGCAGTAAGTTCAAAATGAAGCACAAGCATGCAGGACAACTTTGAAAGAAATGTGTTGAAACTATTACATATTTTTAAAAAATCAAGATGAATGTAAAAGAGATTCACATTTCATATGTAATCCTCTTTTTGTGTTCTACTTTGTATATGTAAATGTTCATTTTTTTGGTATTCATTAAGTTCAAAATATAAAAAAAATAAATTAAAAAAGAAAATGAAGGTGATAACAAAAACAAAAGATATCAAGAAAAAAATTTTAATACTGTGAAATGTATGGTGCCCAGGGCCAGTTAGGGTCAGTAGAAAAGTCTACCTTGCAAGGAAGCTTTCCTGGCAACCTAAGCACTTTCCAAACTTGATGTCTCTGTCAGGGGACAGGTAAAGATGGCTGATGAAAATGGGTGACCCATGAAGACTAAATCTGGGTCACCGATGTTTTAGTAATTTTCTGTTAAGTATTTTTTTTAATTACACTAGGAAGATGAGCAGAGTTGGTAAAGTTTTTCTTGTAAGTAAAAATTTTAGTACACTGATAGATTCAAAAAATTGATTCCAGATTGTAGAAAAATAATTCATTAATACATATATCACAAATATTCTCTAGATAAGTTAAAAAACATAGTCCACTATGTCATACCAAATATAATAGCTTACCCTGGATTGATGGCCTCTTCAGGAACACTTAGAGAATTAATAATACAAGAATCTTGATAATCTTGTATACTTCGAGCATCCATTATAATCAAACTCATGTTTTTATCTGTCATCATTGTAAACAATTCCTCAGCTGTGACTGCACCTTTGGACAGAAAGACAGAATACATGATAAGAAACAAATAGGTTGTATTATATGTTACCAAACAGATGAAACAGAAACATTTCCTGGAAATGTTCTACATTTTACATATGTTATTAAGTCAACGAAAATGTGATGCTGAAATTTTGCTCTATGCAAAATGTGCTTTATACTATATGCTATATGTTTTTGGCTTTTGGTGAAAACAATTTAGGTATTTAATCAAAAACCTTGTTAAAATTTTATATCCAAAATACTCTTTATGAGATAAAGTTTTGGAAGAATTCTTTTAATGAGGAAGTTCACAAACACTGGGGTTTCTAAATTCAGGGATACTTAGTTGAAAGCTGATTACCTAACTAAAGGACACCATGTGAAACAACTAAGGTGGCTCTCAGTTTAAAAAAAAGGAGGAAGGCTTTTTGACTCTAACCTAAAACGGTGGGAAAGCTTCATGCGACCGAAAAGAAACTGGGAGAAAAAAAAAAAAAGAGTAAGAAAAGTTCAGAAAAGACAATCTGCCTTTAGTATGTTTTATATAATTATTCCTTTTTATCCTGCTTCTAAGGTAAAAACTTACGAATTAATTTGACAGCAGGATAAGAAAGGCTAGTCACAAAAGCAATTAAAAAACTAAAATACTTGTAACTCTTCCCTGGGAGTTTTTTGATTAAAAACTGAAGATTTTCTTAAGCTTAACTTAAAACAAAAGCAAAGTTAGCTACAAAAGAACATTCTAATAAGGAGCAGCATATAAAATTGTTTTTAGAATAAACCAGTAACAACGAAGGGAGGTAAGCATTCAGCTGCACCACAGTTAAAAGCTGTTCTAAAGTAACCCTCAACAAAATAACTTTATTTTTAAGCTCTGCTGTTTTATTAAACAGTTTTTTTTTTTATTTTTAAATGTACCTCGGAAAATACGTACAACAGGACCACATTTAAAGTACCACCTCATTCCCTGGTGGCAGCACACTAAAACTATATATTCAAAGTTTCTGAATATTCTGACAAATAAAACTTTAAGAGGCTGAACCCACAAGTCTCAAGTGAGAAAATGACTATAATCACCAGCATGGGTTTCAATTCTTTTTTAAAAAAATACTAGAATGTGTTAATTGCCTACTAGATAGGAAGACACAATTATTTTATCTGAATTTTTTCAGACTAGAAAAAATAGTAATAGTTGAGAGGTTTGAAAAAGTAGTATAGTTAGCATTTATTAAAACCGTAAGGTTTTATCAAGCACTGTACATATATGAACTCATCTGATCCTCACAAGAACTCTGTGAAACAGATGCTATTATCCTACTTTATGGATACGGAAAGTGAACTAAAAAGTTCAGTGACTTGTCCATGTCACACAGGCAGTAACTGCACAAGGATTTAAACCAAGGTCTCCCAACTGTGCCAACTAGGGGGTCTGTTAAAATTCCAAAATTTCTGGAGAAAAAAATGGACGCCTAAAAAATTGAAATAAAATGAGTGTATTCAAAACCTAGTGAGTATTGTGCTGGTTTTTCTTAACAGAAAAATCTTTCAATAATAACCTGGAAAAAGAGAAAAACAAGTACGAAAGAAGAGTGATTTCTGAGATACATAAGTCTAGCTAACTGTTGCCACAAATGCTTACCTTTCTTAGCTTTCTCATTCTTCTCCTCTTTTTCACCATTAATCTATTTCATAAAAGAAAAATATTTTATTTATGAAATTCAAGCTTCATACTTTAGTAAAATTCAAAGTTGCAAAAGTTTACATGAATATTAAAAAAACACTGGTAAAATAAGTATTACTCAGAGAGACTGAAGGCTGAATGAGACCTTAAAGTCACCCAGTCTAACTCCTTCTTTTTACAGATGTGAAAACTCAAATCTCAGTATAATTAGATGAGTTGTGTGATGCCCATAGAAGTATTAAGTGGTAGAAACAAAATGTGAACTCAAGTCTTTTGACTCCACATTTAAATAAAAAGTGAAAAATCAGGCATCCCGGAATAACTTAATATCTTTTCTTTTTCTACACAAAAATTCAAATGTTATATATACAGCAGTACAAAAAAGTGATAATTTATAATACTGTATTCATTCTGAAACAGATATTCTTGGTATAATAAAACAACAAGCAAAACTGTTGTTACATTCAATGTCTACAGGTGTTCAGTTTAATTACAAGAAAAATAATCAAAAGTAAAATACCTTCCATAAAATTTGAACGAAAAAACAAAAGGCACATACGAAATATTTATTAGGTAGAAGGCACAGAGAGTTCAGCAATAAAGACAAAAGAACAAAGAGAAACAAACCCTGACCTGGAGGAGCTTATGTTTTAACATGAAGGCTGGTGGGTATTCAAGAACTAAAGGAACAGTAAATTGATTCATAGCGTATAGACAAAGAGAGAGCTGCTTTGTTACTTTTCCTATCCAGGAATAAGTGACTATCTATAAACCAGCATCCATTTCAGCAGAAAATGTGTAAAATTTCACCTAATTTGCATTATATTCATAGGATACTGTGATAAAAACACTAAGTTTAATTTATATTATGCTTTTTAATACTGGTCTGTGTATCATATGTCAAGTGAATAAAATTAAGAAATTAAAATATACATAATTATCTAACTAATCTGAACCTGAATAGATTAGGATTATCGATTCAGATCTCACAAGACATCGAGCTCAATCCCCTCACTCTGCAGATGAAGAAACTGAAATGTCCTCAAGTTCTTTGCCCAAGGTCAGTCATACGTGTCATAAGCTACAGTCAGGATTTGAATCCCATGTCCTCTACACAAAAACCAGTGCTCTTTACAATCCACTTCAACACTTGTTAGTCATTTCACGTTGTCTGGGAAATCATAAAAAAGCTGAAAAAATCATGAACAAAGCTCACAAAAAATTTTGAAAAGTGAAGCACTGAATTTCAACTAAGCATAATTTAATATAATTAAAAATAATTACATGATTAAATTTTCTTGATTTTGATTTTTCAAACTACATAATAATTATTGTTGAATAAAAATATAATTTTCCAAAGAAAATAAATGAAAATTTACATCATCTTTCTACCAACCCCTTTTGAACTCAAGCTCTAAGTACATTAATCACATCCACTGTGCCATTCCTGATAAAGGCATGTGAAAGGTCCTATATAATGCCCATCATTACTCACACTCCTCTCCTTGGCTGCCATTTCTCCATATGTGTTATCTTCCCCTACTTCCCCAATGTTAGTTCCTAGAGGTTAGGAACTGTCTTGTTTCCATTTGTATCCCAACCACTCCTTCCTTCCTTCCTTTCCTCCCTCCCTCCCTTCTTTCCTCAAAGACCAAATCTTAAATCCATTCCACTCTGGAGCTCATAGATTGGACAAAAATAGGTCCCTGCCCAAGCACCACTTTCTGGTTCAGAGTGAATGTAAATGTAACTGTTTCTCTTTTTGGTCAGCAACCCCGAGGGTCTTCCCCTCCCAATAAGATTTTTTTTTTTTTAATTAAAGGGTTCATTCCTTGACTCACTTCTCAAAGAGGCCTATTCACTGAATGGGCACTACCTCACTCAAAGTGAGAACCTGAAAAGATCTTAGACTAAAAGGGACAAATCGGGTCTCCCACTGCATCCTGGGTCATCTCCAGTCATCTTGATGAGTATCTGGCCACTGGACCCAGATGGCTCTGGAGGAGAAAGTGAGGCTGGTGACCTTGCACAGCTCTCTCTCACTCAAATCAAAGTCAACTGCAGGGCAAGTCATCATCTCCCTGATGTCATGGTCCTCTTTGAAAACAAAGGATAAACACAACAATCCCAAACACTTGTAAGAGTCCCTGGCACATAACAAATGATTTTTCTTTCCTTCATTCATTTCATTAATTTGTAGCTGTTCACTTAACTTCATGAACAATCAACTGAAGCAAGGACAGTCCCAAACAAGGGCACAGTCCTTCAGGCATTTGAATCACATCCAATTCTCCACGACCCCATTTAGGGTTTTCTTGGCAAAGATTCTAGATCAGTTTGTCATGTCCTTCTGCAGCTCATTTTACAGATGAGGAAACTGAAACAAATAGAGTTAAGTGATTTGCCCAGGGTCACACAGCTAGTTCTAAGGCCAGATTTAAGCTCAGGTTTTCCTGACTCAAGGACCAGCACTCTATGCACTGAGCTATCCAGCTGCTGTCCCAAACAAGGATAGTACAACTTGGCCTGGAGGCTCCTAAAAGGAAAATAAGTCTCTGTATTTCCCTTTATGAGGTGCTTGGCACACTATCACACACAAAGCTCAAACAGTACTTTTTGATGATGGTGAGTGATAATCTCCATGGAAAAGGCACTCAACAAGTACTTAGCACATAGAGAATGCTTAGCACTACACTAAATACATGAAACCACACACAGATAAATTAACCCAGGGTCCTGGTGTGAAAGAAAGAAAAAACAGAAGTAACTGGTATTTCTAGGAAATGAATCAATGAGGTACTATAAAGAGATACTATAAGGATGACTGATGAGAAAGGAGACAAAGGAGGAAGAGAGCCTTGAAATTTGAGACTTAAGTGAGAAAATGATTAACTGGGTTAAAGGAATAAAGAAAAAGGTGAAGAATGCTGAAAAGAAATGGTTTTGAACTCTGACGGTACAACAGAATCACAAAAGAGCAACCTTTCTAAGAGCCACTTTCTATACAATACAGAGTTAAGACTAAAGATTCTGAGGTAGCTGGTGGTATGAAACATAGTAACCACAACAGAGCATTTAGAGGTGACAGTGACTGGATACTGAGGCAGATATGAAAACAGCAGCAAGTATAGGCTTACGTAAGTTGTCATGGTTCTCAAAGCTACAGTGGCAAGGACTAGAACTATACCTCTGGGTCAGTGGTTTTTCCGCTGCACCAACTTAACAAATAACAGAATCTCCTGTTTTCTGTGTGTTAGGATTAAAACATAATAGCAACATCATAACCTAGCTGAAGCTACAGTATCTAAAGTCTTCCATCAATGCCACATTATGGCAGTTCTTACTAAACTGAAAAGGTTTCAAATAAAGGCCTACAATAAAAGAGAGAGGGAGAGGGAGAGAGAGAGAGAGAAAGAGTGTGTGTGTGTGTGTGTGTGTGTGTTTCTCCTTTGTTGCCAAACAAGACCATGCCATCAGATAATTCATGACATGACTTGCATTTGACAGATTTTCAGTGACAGAGGGCTGCCTACAATGAACTATGCTTCCTTTGAAGCCCAATCTAAGTTGGGAGAGTGTTATTTTGATGTAACTCACTTTTGGCTGCAGTGACTGACTGAAGCTGTCTCCTAATGCAGAGATGAGCTGAAATCTGCATAGAGGAAGGACTCTGAATGACAGTGTTATGGATCCTTCAATTAGCTAAATATCTTCCCAAATATATGATCTTTTAAATGATACGACAAAAATAAATGGCTGAAGGAACACTGAACTATTCAAACACAAACCAAAAATCCCCAGATACCACACTCCTCCTGGTACACAGATCCCATGCTTGTCCTTTACATAAATATCAGCTAGAATGCCAAGATCAAAGGTCTAGGGCTGGAAGGACCCTCAGAAGTCACTGACTCGATACCTTTTTGCTTTTGTCTTTGGAGTCGGACACATTTTCTGAAGAGCTCTTGACTGAGACTCTTCCATCCTCTTGTCCCGCTTCCTTCCTCTGCTGCAGCTGCTGTTCCTCTCTTCTGTCCTTTTCTTCAAGTTTTTTCCGAACTTCTGCTTCTTCATATCTAGTTGAATAGAGAAATCAAATGACCTCTTGCATTGCATAATCACTAGATTAAAAAACATATAGTATTCTCAAAAAAAGATGTGGCCTGCATCCTCTTTCTCCAGTTTAAATCATATGCACTTTCTGATAATATTATTCTAAGCCACAAACTTTTCTTGGAGGAAAGGGATATAGAGGCTTAATTCCAATTTCCCAACTACTCTGGGGGGAAACAACCCAGAACTTTCTTAGCTAAAACTACTTAAGACTCTTTTTGCTCTTTTCCTGCACAGTTTCCACACTGAGGTATGCAGTTCTTTGTGGTTTGGTTTTGTGGTGGTGTTTGTAGTAGTTATTCAGTGAGGAAGGATGATAAAGGATTCCCCATTTGGGAATTACTGAAAATCAAATGATATTCAACAGTAATTATGACAACTCGCATTTATGGAACATTTAGTTACTGAAAGGCATAATTGTGTTTTATATTTCTATATCCAAGGAATTTGAATTCATAATTTAAACTTTTTAACTACTTGCTATTGTAATCAAAGGAGATATATTATTAGAGGGCTTCCATCCCATCTTTTTAGTTCTAAGTGCCAGTTGTAGAGCCAGCCAATACCTACGACTAAACATGGGCAAAGGTATAAGAATTAGTAAAGGAAAAGGGAAAGGGGCAAGAAAAAAAAATAAATTTGATAGAAGGTGTTAAAACTATTCACCACCTATCAACTATTTCATAAGTTGGCTACCCATAGGTGAAGTAATCACAATCAAAGCAAATGCTCTGGAAAAACTTCAGTCAATAATTATTGAAAAGTGAATAGAAAGATACAAGAGACATGGTAACTGTTCCACAGTTGACAATTGACAATTGCACAACTGACAAGACCTGGTTCTTATCTGATTATTTCTGGTATGGCTTTTATGCACAATTGACATATGCACATATGACAAAAGACCTGGTTCTTATCTGATTATTTCTGGTATGGCTTTTAATCCATATTTAGTTCATATATCCATTTTGAATGTAATATACTTGCCACAATCTAATATCTATCTGCCAGACCATTTTCCAGTTTCCCCATCAATTCCTGTCAAAGAGGGAGATCTTTCTCAGGTAATTTATGTTTTCAGATTTAGTGAAACCTGGGTTCCTGAGCTATTTATGATTCATCTTTGTCTGTACTTTGTTTTTTAAATCAGTACCAAATAGCTTTTTGATGTTTATTGACTAATATTATCTGCTTAGAATATTTCCTAATAAGAGCTTAATAAGTGATTTACCTATCTGAGGAATGAAAGTTCTGGTCCTGCTTCATTCCTACTTCTTTCTTCCTTTTTTCTAGATTTTCTAGACCTTCTGTTCCTCCAAATAAATTTATGATTTTGTCTAGCTCTCTACACATGTGAGTTTGATCGGTATGACACAAGATCTGTACATTAATTGCAGTAGGTTTGCCATTCTCATTATACTGGCACAACTCAACCATGAACACACCTTTTTATCCCTCTAGTTTAAGGAGTGTTTTGTAATTATATCTATATAGGTTTTGAATGGGCTTTGGTGTACTGAACTTGGAATACAATTTCACTTAATGATGATAAAAGATGTATTTTTAAAAAATTTTATGATCCTTATTTATAAAAGATTAAGTGACCTATATTTATTTTACCCAAAAATTATTTTAAAAATATTTGCATTTCTCACAATCTTTAAATAAATAAGACCTCATGGCAAATTCACAAAAAAAATGAACACTCTCACAAAAGTCAAGGAGTAAAAGCATTCTGCAAAATGTAATTTATGAGGTTGTACTTTAAAGATATTTACTACAATGTGGTTTGTAATACAATATATTTTATGTAATTTTGATTTTTTATCTGTTCTTTACACTTTTACTTTTGTAAATTGTTTTGTTACTCCATGTTTCTCTCCCTGCCCACTGCCCCATCAATAAACATGCCGGGCAGATTTTTAACTATTTTAGCTATCAGTGTGGCTATTCTCTCCTCCTCTTCTCTCTCCTCAGATCCTCCAACCCTGTTTTCTATTCCTGATGGAGGGCAAAACTTTTCCTAGGGCATCTGGGTATTGCAGTGGTTAGAGCACTGGGCCTGGAATCAGAAAGATTTGAGTTCAAATCTCACCTCAGACCGTTACTAACCATTGGATCTTACCCAAGTTGCTTAATCTCTTGCTGCCTCAATTTCATCAACTGTAAAATAGGGTTAACAGCATCTACCTCACAGAGTCGTTGTGAGGACAGAATGAGATAGATAATATGGGCAAAGGACTTAGCGTACTACCTGGCACACAGTAGGTACCAAATGCTTATTTCCTTTTTTCCTTCCTAGAGTCCAAACACCATTCTTAGTGGCAAAGGGTGTAGTACCTTGCAAGAAATGAATTCTTGGAAAATTTGTAAGCAAATTTCACTACAATTTGCAGACACATTTCAAAGTTTAAATGACCTGTCCTCTGCCATGAATAGTGTATTCACTTTCATGATTAATACAACAGCAATAATAATGGAGATATTCCTGAAATGGAATACTGCCTTTCACTATTAGTGCTCTACTAAGCAAAGGATTCTTTATGTCAAAATTTCTAGAAGAAGCAATTTCATTAGAGGACTTTTAAATACTGTACTTAATTCTACTTAGAAGATAAACAGGAGGAAGAAAAAGCTGAGGTGTTTCATGGAGAAGGGGAAACTACAAAGCAGATTAAAGCTACAGACAAGAAACTATGGGCTGCTCTCAAACTGCAACAAGTTCTTCCACAGTACAAGTTTGTGCAGGACCAGAAAAAAAAAACAACCAAAAAACAACCAGGCATAGCCGATGAAATCCGTTTCTTAATAACAAGTCGCTGACTTAGAATTCCTTTATATTTGACTCTTTATTAAATTATATCAAAGGATTATTTGAAAGGTACTGAAAACTGATTTTTTTCAACAACTTAGATGGTCTCTAGCATGGTAGAATGGAGAGAACAAAGGTTCTGGAGTCAGGAGTCCTGAATTCAATGACCATCTCTGACAGGACTTTCATGGCTTTCGGTCTCATTTAATCGGGCTGAGGCTCAATGTCCTCATCTATAAAAGAAGGAGTTAAATTAAATGGGTCTGAAGTTCCTTCCAGCTCTATGAGCTCTGTACTCCAAGGCTGACCTTCATCCCCTAGGACATGCTACTACTCTCAGTTCACAAGTCTGAACAAATTTAACCGGGAAAGAGTATGTACTTTCTTTACTGTCTAATGGGGCAGAAGAAAACAAAATGACTGAATTACCTTCCTCCTTCCCGAAGAGACACAAAATTTAGTTCTCCCCAATACATAGCAAAAAGGGGGATGGGAGGGGAAGGAGAAAGACAAAAACTTTAGGACTCAGAAGTCAAAGAAAGAGTACACAATGCCCAAAGTTACACTATCATTCTGGATCTGTAGTCAATGTTTAAAAAAAAAAAAAAGTAAATGAGCTTTCCCCAAATTCTTATCTAGAAAGGGTATCTAATTAAACCTCATGAGAAAAAACTTGGCCCTCAGCCAAGCTACAAAACAGAAATTGTAGTTTTAGTTGAGGCAGTAAGAACCAGCTGCCTCCTTTCTAGTGAAACTCAGCACACTCTAAGCTAAAATGTGGAAAGGAAAAAGAGAAGCTCTTTCCTTTTCCATTTCTCTCAAAGCAAAAAAGGGTGAAACTAAAAATTCAAGGTAATTTTCGAAGCCTCTTTTTTTCATCTTACCAGAGGATACTAATTACACACTAGAATGTCCCAGAACCACTCTGGATAAAAAGAAAATTCATAAGCTCTGAAAGACAAAGAGCCCAATAAAGCTACCTCGCTCGATACAGTGAGTATGAATGAAGCCCTGCTACAAGCAATGTGACAGAAAGAAAGGCACCAGAAGTAAAGCTTTGGAGTAAGGTTCATACCTGGCCTGGGTGGTCTCTGACCTTGTTTTGAATATTTTGACAACTCTATTTCAATGACTGGTTTCCTTTATAATCCTTTGTATTTTATTTTATGCATTTAAAACATTCTGCATAGCAGTCCGGTTCACCAGAGGGGTCCATGACACACAAAAAAGCAAAGAATATAGAATACAGCAGGAGAGGAGGAGGATAAGGAAGAGGGGAAAACTTTTCTAACTGTCCCCAAGGAATAGAACAGAATCTTCTTAACTGAGATACATGTTGTACTAATCAAAAACACTGATGAACTCAGAATTAGTCAACAAGTCAATAATATTTAATAAAACAAATTCATTTGTAAAGATCCTAACAAGCTGGGGGCATATTCAATTTTTTTTTTATTCCTTAGCCAAGTGCTAAGTAGATAGATGGCTACTTAAACTTTCAAGTATTAGTCAGCAGGAATTTCCAATTCAATGGGATTTACTATGCCATAACACTATGTGCATACTTCTTTTAAGGCCACAAACAAATCCAGTGTAGTATTCTAGGTGCTAAAATGACAATATATTCCTTCTGTGTGAAAGAATTAAACCCATTTATTAAACAATGCCCCTACAAAACCTGGATACTTTTGGAAGTAAATGTTAGAATTCTAAAGTGAGTTCACATTTTTTCCATAATCTCACATATTTAGAATTAGAAGTCAATGGGAAAATGAGTCATTATCCCAGTACTGACTTTACAGAAAACTTCTGAAAAACTTAAAAACATATAAATCTGAGTTCAATCTGTATTGTGAAACAAAAACATCCCCTCAATTTTTTATGTGAAAAATCAAATTCTTTTATGTTTTAGTAAACTGATCTTTATTCACATACTAAAATGTTCTGTTTTCTAGAGCTTTATAGCCCTTTATTTTGAAAAAAGTCGAATGGTTAACAATAAAGCCATGCTACATTTACATATACATTTAATCCAAACATTTAAGTACCCAGTAACACAAAAACAAAAATACAGTTATCCTTTCTACATCATGACTTTCCCCCATCAGTTTCAATATATGGCAGGTTGGTATAAGAAATTAAATGGGAATTTTGGGGGAGTTCTTTGGAAGCTGCAGACAAAATCCAGTAGACAACACAGAAAAAGTTTAGAAACTTAGAACTGCATAAAATACGTATAGTATTGTACAATATCAACATATTTTATCTTTTAATACCGTAAATATAGCCTATGACCAAACACTCAATCCAAATTTTACAATAAGATACTGTAAATACCCCATAAAAGAAAAAATTCAGGTATGAAGGGAGGGACAAAAATTTTTAGGTGGATTTTTAAGATCTCACTCTACCCCTCCCCCACCACGAGATTTCTAAGGGCTAGAGGTTAAAAGTGAGAACATTCCTGGCTTAAGTGACCATTTGTCAAAAGGCATGAGGCAGGAAATGGAATAACCCATCCTGAGTGGAATGTAGAGGCAATGAAGGGAAGTTCCTAAGGACTGTAGATACATACATTTAGAGCTGCAAGGTACCTTAAAGGCCATCAAATCCTGCCTCCATATTTTCTGATGAGGAATAGAGCCAAGGGAGGTTAAGTGACTTGCCAAGGGTCAGAAAGCTACTAAGAATCTGAATTCAGGTCTTCCTAACTTCAGCTCTAGGCCTCCATATCCTGACTCTAAGGCTAGAGCTAGATAAGGGACAGTCTTGAATGCCAGGCTAATCAGTTTGTATTTTAACTCAGAGGCTATAGGGGATCGCCGAAGGTTTCTGAGCAGGGTAGCAACTAAAGAGAAATTTTCACATCCAGGGTGACAAAGATGAATTGGGGAGGTGGAGTGGGGGTGAGGACACATTTAGGGAGTTTCCTATTTTTCACTAGTTATTCCTGTTAAGAAGGTGCTAAGCCACCTAACGGTGGCAAAATAATACAGAAAATACAACCAACAACAATTTGAGTTAATTTTACAATCTGCCATTTTTCAATTACAACATGGTTTTAAATTCAGTAAAGATCCCTAAATGACAGCATAGGAAATACAGAATATAGCAGGATAAATGTTAAGTGCACACCTGAATTTCTGTACTTCATAAATTACTTCTAAATGCCACAGATATTATATTTAAGGTTAAAGAGAGATGAGATAAATTCTAAAAATTACTTCCATCTATTTTAGTTGCACCATTTTATAGATTTCATAATATATGTACCTGAGTTTAAGGCTTTCAGAGAGTCTTTCGGCTTCTTCAATAGCTTTTTTGATGTTCCCAGGTCCAAGCATTGAATGATAGTAATCCTAAAATTGTAGGAAAACCACCCCGTGATGTTAGTCCTGGCCCATGATCCCCCAGAAGAAAAGTCTACAAGCACTACAAAATAATGAAAAAACCAACAACCACATTACAATCAAGGTCCTTATGACTAAAAGAAAGATATTTTCTTAATGTATAAACTATATTAACTCAAATTTAAAACTTTTAATCTAAAATATACTCCAAAGATAACTCCTTCATCTCTTCCTATGGTTAAAGAGTTGAGTAAGGAATAATAAATCTTTTTTGTTTGGAAGGCTCCTTTTTAGAACTTTGCTCATATTATCTGTGAAAACACTATTAATTATATCTCCTTTTAGTATTTTGTTTACATTAAATATAAGAATGCTACTAATTATATTTTTATGGGTAAATAAGCACTGTTTCCTATAACAGAAATCTTTCTGACACAGCCAGCCTTCCTTCCTACCTCTGTTCTTCGGATTGTGGCAGTGCACTGGATAGAGCACCAGTGCAGGAGTCAGGAGGACTTGAGTTCAAATCTCACCTCAGACACTTGACATTCACTAGCTGTGTGACCTTCAGGAAGTCACTTAACCCCAATTGCCTCATCCTGGGTCATCTCCAGTCATCCTGATGAATATCTGGTCACTGGATTCAGATGGTTCTTGAGAAGTGAGGCTGGTGACCTGCACAGCCCTCCCTCACTCAAAACAAAGTCAAGTGCAAGTCACGTCATTTTTTTCTCTAATGGCAATGGTCTTCTTCAGCAATGAAGGACAAACACAAATTCTTAGGATTAGAAAAGCAGCTTATGTGGAGCTACAAAACATATTTTGTTTTAAAAAGTGACGGTTTTGTCTCCATAACCATTTTATATCTATTTCCTAACAGGAGGAAAAACATCTAAGCCTTAAAAGAACCCCAAAAAACAAGCTTTGGATCTGTGTGAATTTTTTAATCACAAAATGTTTCCCCCAAATAATTAATAGTTGTATTTGCCTAAAAGAATAAAAAGTTGTTGACCCCTGTTTTCTTAATGTGCTAAGCACAAAAAAAAGCAACTACCAGAATAGGGCATTTATAAGAATCTGAGTGGCTACAGATAGCTTTATACGTATCCAGCCAGTGAAGAGCTGGATGTGACCAAAATGTGTTTCGTCTAGGTATATAACAGCTCATAATGTCACAACAGCCTGACATATAACCACTTAATAAATACTTATTAAATGAATGACAGAGATACAATAAATATTTGTTGAATAACTTAAACAGATGGCTAGAATTCAGGAAATAACCCGTCTCCATGCTCACCAGGCAACCTTCCTAAGTTAAAAGCAGCGTCCTGGAAGCGACGTCTGACTGTTTACACTCAGAGGCCTTACGGGTCTACCCTAAGGAAAATGTATTTGATCCCTTTTTTACCAAAGACCACACGGCAGAAGATCCTGGGTGAATAAACTGGCAAAAAAAATGCTCATTGATATAAAGTTCAATGTTTCACAAAGGAAAATTAGCATTATTCTTAAGTTACAAAAATCTTTTTCAGGGTAAGATTTCTATAGCAATATACAACTGTGAAAACTACTGATTTATTGGACTAAAGGATTCAAGAAAAATAAATCTGTTGATATGTTACAGACCATATTTAGAAAAGCACCTGTTTACAAATGAGAAAACCTATTTGTGAAAACATTGAATTTAGGCCTGCTGAGAAAATTTCTTTCTTTACATGGGCCAGTTACAAATCAGTCATAGAGAATATAACTCTAATTTTAAACTAGATTTCAAATAGTGTCCTTATTTAATAAGGAATTTTTAAATTGTTTGCTTGTTTTAAAGTTTTAAAATATCTTCAAATTTTTAATGAAGTTTTAAAAAGAGAAGTACTAGCATACCTTATCAATATTCTCAATTCCTACTCACACTAAAAGTCTGCATCACTCTCCTAATAATCTTGCCCCTCCAATAAATTCTCTGCCTCACCCACCAAAAATTTTACGGATCTGAACATGCCCATTTCATTCTGGGATACTGAAAATGCTATAACATTTTTTTTAATCATACATCTAATCAAGATTTTATTAGTCTGAGATTTATTTCATATACATACAAACATGTTTTTCCACAAAATATACGACAAATGCCAATAAAATTAATAAGGTGGACAGCATAAATACTTCATCAGTTTGTAAAAACATAACTTCTACTCTGTACCCTCCTCTCCAGTAGCCAGAATTAACACACTGGCCAAACCTTTTCCTCCACAAAAACAGTTACATAGTTTGTATGTCACTGGACAGATCAGGTCATGTTGCCATTCCCTATTTTAAAGGAAAAAAACCAACACAAAAGGTCCAAAGAGGCACATATTTTAATTATGCCAATGTTTCCTAACAAAGAGTAGTAGGAAAGCTGTGCTTGTAGAAAAGAAGAGTAAATGAAAAAATATAAAAGGATTTTGTTGGGATTAGGATTGAACAGTCTACCCATAAAGACATGGCATTATTAGGGGCTTCCAAGTTCACAAAGCCCTTATCTCACCACAGTATTAGTATGTGATAAGCACTACATCATCTCAGTTTGACAGATGAGGAAACTGATGCTCAGTTCTTCAGAAGCACAGTGACCTGCCCACACAAGACAGTACCAGAACAAGGACTCAGAACCACATTTTTAGCGATCTAGCAATCTCACGCTATACTACCTTTCCAGTTTCCCAGTCTCCCAGGATAGGTAAACTGAAAACATAATAAATATCCCAAATCATCTTTTAAAAAATGGAGGGGGAAGGAAGGAAATTTTTATAGAAATAAGCCTTTTCTTATTAAGGCAATTTCATATTAATACATATTATAAAACCATTAACATGGAGACTATAAAAACAGTTTGAATTTGGGCAGATCTCTTCTGCCCATTTGCAAATATGCATTGAAGTCTTTTTTCTCCTACAGCAAGGCTACTTGGACCATCTGCAGATTGGCATGGACTAACTGAAAATGGGTTCCTCTAGAAAACCGGGGTGTAATATTTAGTTTACGAATCTGAAATAATTTTAACCAAAAAGAAAAATCTAAAAAAGAGTCACAATCATGAATAATATTCAAAATAAATAAACAAAATAAAACAAAATAAACAAAAAAACCAAAATAAATCACATGATTTCAATGCTCTATGCTGACAAAATTATTTGGAGGAAGAAAAGTTGTTATTTTTCGAAGGCTTTTAACTAACACTAGATGTTACACACAGAGAATAATCATCTCAATACTGAAAGGGAATGCTAGTTTTTTTTCAAAGGACTTTTCTACCAAAATGGGTAATGTATAATGTATAAGCAATCTTCTAAATGGACAATAGCAAACCCTCCTTTCAACTGGAGTAATAATCTCTAATAATCAATAAGGTTCCCCAACATGCCTGACCAAAGCAATTCCAGTTTGATTACGTACTTTGCGTCACTTAGCCTGCTTTTCTTCTTATTGATCTACATTCTCAAAATAACAGAGAAATATCCCTGCCCCACAGAAGAAACCCCATGCATTTATTAAGCACCTATGTGTCAGACACTGTGCTAGGTGCAAGCAATACATTTTGTTCAATAAAGACAATCAAAAAGAGTTTAGAAATTTAGTAAATTTGTCTTTAGAATGGCTACAACGTAACATGAGCAATGACAAACTTCTAATTCCCCTGTGATTAAATTTGGAGTTCATGAAAGCAATGACACACACACTTTTATTATATTCTCACTTATTTCATGAAAAAAAAAATGAATCCCTCCCATAAAACCTGGTACAATTTCAATACAACAGTAACAAAAGATGAAAAAATCTATAGCCTATCGTCAGCTTGACTTAAACCAAAGCAACACTTTTGCAAATAATGAAATTAAATTGACATGTAAATTGCCTTTTCCCATCCTACATTTTTATTGAATTTATGTTCACTAAGTTGACCCTATGAGTTCTGAAATTTGATACTGCACATGTGCTCAAAAATTAATAACCAGTTACAGGCATTTTCTTAGCCCCTATTTATAAGAATCGATGGCCAAAGAAAATGGGGGGAACAAAAACAAAAACATACCTGCTGCTGCTTGAAATCAGATCTTTTTTTGATAAGATTATAAACAGTTACATATTTCATATACAGTACATAGGCTTTTTCCTCATCACGGTCCAATCGGCATTCTTCTGCTGTCCTGAAGATCTTCAGGGCACTCTGCACATAACTTGAATGGGAAAATAAATAATTAAGCTAACACTGCTTGTGGCATTAAAACAACTGGCAAGTGAAACTCAGAAATATCTTGATACAGAAAAACCTCATTATTGGGGTTTTCCTAGTTTAGAAGGTAAATTCTGAACATAGAGTAGATAGAAACAATTTTCTATCATAGGTAAAATTCTGCTACAAATAATCATGCTTATTTAATGGAAACAAAATTAAATTCACATTCTAGAAAACAGTTCATGAGAGAATTTTTTTTATCTGATTACAAACAAATTCTATACAATGAATAATTCTCTAGAAATACTTCCTTTAATCCCTATCTTTGATAAGGGTCACAATCTACCACAAAAACTTTATTGTATGCAATTTCTGCACATAAGAAAAGAGAGCAAAACTTCCTTAAGTAAAAGTACCCATCAGTTCTTGCTCTTCCCCACTTTTCATCAAAACTACTAAACAAAATCTATCCTTATCACTAAATCACATACCAAAACAACATCCAGAAGTTAGTAAGAAGGAAGTATGTGAGTATAGGGGAAGGGGGAAGGGAAGGAGGGAAGTCCATGACACCTCACTCTTTAGTGGGTTGGAATTGTTTTTTTCAGCAAGTTAATTTTCTAAAGAGTGGCATAGCTAAGTTCCATCTTAAAGCTTCTATATACTGAGTTAAGGAAGTGATTTCTAAAGCTGTAATTCATTTCAACAAAATGCCATTAATATTAAACAATCATGGTTTTTCATGGAATTTATTAGAAGGGACTTCAGCCAACTTTGGCATTATTAGTACATCATAAATAAACCCCATCTCCATATCATGAAATCACTCTATAATATTATTTAACCAATTATCCAAAATGTAAGTCAGGTGCCCTGCCAAATGAAACACTGCTTTGCCTCAGGTCCTACTTTACATGCAATCAACACAAGGCAGGATTAACTGTTCACTATGAAAGAGTAAATTTTACTCATCAAATTAAGAATAGAAGCTATTACAGGATGAATGTTTAGGCACACATGCATAAAGAGCGTACCGCTGAACGATTCCAAATCTAACCAAAATAGTCTGTAATTCAAACACGGATAAGGACCAATTTATCTAAACGAAAGTCTTACTACATTAGGAATAATAACCTTGTTATCACCACCCTTACAATTAATATACGCTAGGCCAGAACGTCAAGATGTTTACACTTAACTGCTTACCCCAATTTAAGAGCCAAATGATTTTTGTCTAAAATTTCAAGAATTTTTTTTTTTAAGAGAAAAAGGCAACATGTTCACCTTTAGGATAAGGCAAAACAGTGCCTAGTCACTAGGACAGAAGGGTCTCAGAAACCTTCTAGAAATCTTGACCTTTAAAAAATCTTTTAAATAGCCCATATATCTGTGATGGTTTGATATATTTCCATTTTGTCTTGGTGCTTCTGTTTATCTAGTCTAGAATTTTTTTTTCTTAGTCAAAGGCATATTCGTTTAACTGACAACTTCTGATTTCTTTAGAGGATTGATCATCAAAACGGTATTTGCTGAGTATAAGGACATAAACTGTGCTTCAGTTTCTCCCATAAACTGCTGTTGCTGGTATAGCAGAGTGGATAAGGTCAAGATTGTATGGGTTCAAGTGCTTCTTTCAACACATAAGGGCTACATGACTTAGGGGCAAGTTTCTAATCTCTCCCAATCACAAGCACCTATGTGAATTATAGATAACTGCCAATCTAAATCAAAATGAGCTCCTTTACTGTGAATTCTCCACAAGAGGGACTCGCTGATCGAGAATACACACACAAAAAATTGACTATCAGAATAACTGTTTCATTTTATTTTGAGTATTCAAAGAACTCTTAATAGGAACTAATGTCACAGAATCAAAAAACTGGAAGAAACTTTAAAGGGCATAGTATTTAAACTCCTTCCCCAAAAAACAATCCTCTAAACAATATCTGACAAAGAGTGCAATGTCCGTGTGAATACCTGAAGCCATAAGATGCTTTTTTTTTCAAGGTAATCCATTCCAGTTTGGACAACTCTAGTTGCTGGGAAATTCTCCTTTATGATAAACCGAAACCTAACTTTCTGATGCTTACACACTTCCTTTTCTAGATGGAAAGCTTTGCAGACACTTGGAGACTGGTCATGTGGGAGCAAGAAGTCAAATACCCAATGTTAAATCCCAACCTCTTTAAATTCTGATTCCATTTACGTCATATCTGATTCAAACTGGTTTTAGGGAAGGTACATCCTTAATACGGACATGTAAACTCACTTTAGATGAATTAATATCACATAAAAAATTTTAAAACATATTAAAAATACATATATACCTCTTAGTACTTATTTTCTCTGCTTTAACTTCTGTCTTCTTGTTAAGTTCTTTCAATGAGGAACCAAGGTAGAGCTCTTTAGGTACTGAAGCCACAGCAGGCATGGTGAACAGTACTTACTTTCACCCTTTCACAACGGGTGGAATGTCTTTAAAAGCAGCTCTTTTCTGAAATAAACAAAAAAAATTTCAGAATACCAGCTTTTTCCACTATTAAAATAACTCAAATGAGTTCCAAAATGCATATAATTCCCAAAATTTGTATCTGAATCTACATATAACATGAATGATTTTCTTAAGTGTGTAATGATTCCTTTTTTCAATTTAAAGATATACATGGGGCCAAGGTTTAAATTTTTTTTCCCCAAAATGAACTCAAACTTGATTTTTTAAATGATACACAATCTCAACAAGGGAAAAAATCAAAATCACCATTTACCACATAACTACTTGAGTTTTACACTTCAACAAACTAGTAACAATGAATTTCATTCTCATTTGTCAATTTACATTTTGTACATAGTTGTAGACAGTGTACAGGCTGTTATACTTTTTCCTTTACTTTGCATTATTTTATATGTTCTTCCAACATTATGTCCCTTATTTGTCATTTTAAATGGCATAATAGCTTTCCTCTGTATAGATTTAAGAGCATCTGTCCAATTATTCTCATCCACTGAGTATATAGATTCTTAGTTCACTATTATTACAAATAAAGCAACTATTAAGCTTAGTTTAAAGATAGGTCTATTTTTTTCTTTTTAAATTAACATCTAAGGTATGGTCCCAGTAATGGGAATCACAGGTCAAAGGGAATTAGATTTTCTAATTCTTATTATTTATTGCCAGATTAGTCTCCAGCAAACATATTAATCTATACTACTAGTAATTCAACAATGTTTCCTATCTGCCGGGTCAACATTTAGTTGTTATTCTTAATTATTTCAGGCAATTAGATGGGTGTTTGGTAATGAGTCATCAAACTGTATTTCTTTGATTATTACAAATGCTAAACAATTTTTTCAGGTGATTTTACCATGTCTCCTTTTCTTTGATGATGGGGGATTCAGTATCAAAGTTTGTATTAGGTCTTTTAAAGAGTTTAGATGTCAAGATTTTATCAGTGATATTACTCTTCCTTTAAGCTTTTCAATCTGTTATTTCTTTTTATTTAGCACAAGTGTTTTTGTGGTTAATAATTTTTTTTACTTGTAATAAAACTGAATCCATCTACTTGTTTTCCTTTTGACAGATAAAAAAATATTTTCTTCGTAGTTGAGAAATGCTTTCTTTACAAAACATATAATTTATTAATAATCTTATGTTTTTCCTATACTAATTATCTCATTGCCCCAAGTGGACTTTATTATAATATAGCTATATCAGTGGAAAAGTAATATAGTGTACTGGTCTTAGAGTGAGAAAACTAGGATTTAAATCTCCTCTTTGATAGATTGTATGATACATTCCCAACCACTCTTAATTCCAATGCCTTCTTTAATTTGTCCTGTTTACTCTGTACATAGCTGGCTTGTATATATTTGTTTGAATGTTGTCTCCTCATTAGACTATGAGCTCCTTGAGGGCAGGGGCTGTCTTTTGTTTCTACCTGGCACAGAGTAGGCACTTAATGATTATGATTTACTACATTGTTGCTGGGTGATCCCAGCAAGTTACTTCATTTCTTTAAATCTAGGTCTTTTCATATATAAGATGGGGATAACAAGACGCTATTTACCCCAAAAGAATACATATGAAGAAAGCAATATGTAAAAAACTTAAAGGGCAAAGGATCACCAAACCAAGCCTTATCAGCCACCCTTCTATTATGCCCTAAAGAATACCACCTAATCATCTGTTCTGTTGCAAACTCCAGCCCACTGGGCCATCTTTGTTGCCCGTTAAGGATCATCAAGCTTTGCCATATCCCTTAAAACTAAACCCTTCAACATGTATTCTTTCTCCCAATGAGAATGAGTTCTTTGAAACTATGCCCAAAGGATTATAAAACCGTGCAAACTTTTGATCCAGCAATACCACTGCGACATCTATATCCCAAAAACATAAAAAAATAAAAATAAAAAAAAGGGGGAAAGGCCCTATCTGTACAAAAATATTTGTAGTAGCTTTTTTTTGTGGTGGCTAAGAATTGGAAATTAAAGGGATGCCCATCAATTGGAGAATGGCAGAACAAGGTGTGGTACACGATCATGATGGAATATTATTGTGCTCTAAGAAATGACAAGCAGGATTTCAGAAAAACCTGGACTTACATTAAGTGATGCAAAGTGAACAAAACCAGGAGAATGTTGTATAGAGTCACTACAATATTATATGACAAAGAACTATGAATGACCTAGCTACTCTAAGCAATATGATGATTCAAGACAATCCCAAATGATCAATGATGAGGCATACTATCCGCCTCCAGAGAAAGAACTGATATTGTTTGAATACAAACTGACACATGCTATTTTTCACTTTCATTCTTTCTCTTTCATGTGAGTCTTCTTTTACAAAGTGACTGATATGGAAATGTTTTACATGACCACATGTGTAAAATCCATATCTGATTACTTACCATCTCAGGGATAAGGGAAGAAAGGGATGAGGCAGAGAAACTTGGAACTCAAAACTTAAAAAAAAACCAAACCAAATCTTTAAAAATTGTTTAAAGATGTAATTAGGGGAAAAATAAAATGTTACATAGGAAACAAATTAGTTCTTTGGAAGCAGAGATTGTTTTACTCTATTTGTCTCCTTCATTCATATGTAAATGTGAATTATTTCTGAATCTGTCCCATTAGCACCTGATAGTCCTTATAAATACCACTTAAGTACATTGAATAATAGCAGGGGATTTAAAATACCCTTTTTAATACCAACTGAGAGAGCTATTTTTACACTTTAGGGTTAGGGTTAGGATTACAGCTCCCTCAAGTCTTGCCTGTTTGTCTTTCTATGACCAAAGCCCTGAATCTGTAAGTTAATCTGAATGCACTGGCATTGTGACTAGATTTTGTCAGTTACCCAGCCATTTAGTTCTTCCTTGATTTCTTCAAGATGGGCAGTCTGCCACAGCAACTCTTCAGGGAAATACTAGCGAGCAAGAGCAAAAGCCTAAGGACCTAATTTCTAGCAAGGCTGGAGAATAGAGGGCATCTGGAATTGCTAGCATAGAATACGCTGTTTTTATTTCTCTAATTATCAAGTCCCTGCTACTTATCTACAAAGAACAAACTGTTGTCCCCCCTAGAAAAAGGTAAAGGCAATCAAGGAAGGTTTCTCTACTTCACAGGATGTTAGGAAAATTTTCTATTTTAAAAAACGGAAGAGATTATGTACAAATATTGAAGAGCAAGAAGGGAAGCAACCTGTGTCCAGAGACTGAAGGGTACAAGAATATGACATAGAGAAGGGGAGAGAAAACACACATTTGGCACAAAGGGACAGATTTGATGGGCTTCCTGATAAGGGGGTAGGGGGGAGGTCTGGGTCCTCTGAAGAGAAAGCAGATGCTTATCCTGCAAAAGATGATACCAATGCACAGGTGCTGTGAGTGTACAGATCATTTAGTAAGGCTCAGAGTGGGAGGAAACACAAGCGCTGGTGGTTGGAACCTCTCTGCTAAGCAGTGCTATTTGTTAAGTTGATAACACAATGATGGAGAGGGGTTGTGTTTAAAGGACACTAACATGTGAGAAGACCTAAATATTTGTCGCAATAATGGCTACCTCTCACTTCATACTGTTAGTGATTCATGGGGGCACAAATGATACTATATTACCAGAAGGACGGAAAATATTCTCTAAGTTTTCAAAGTCCTGGATAAGAAACTGAAACCTTTGGGAGCCCACTAGGACCCATCAAAGGAAAGTATTTCATAAAAGAATTTGCAAAGTGAAAAGATGGGTGAGAAGTTAAATGAAAATGGTATTTGGATTGCAGGCTTGCAGCTGAAAATATTAAAGTGACAGACTAATTGGACAACACATAGTCCAATCCCAATGTTTTCTTAATCTCTTTTGTTGTTTTCATCTCTTAGGCTTAATTCTGGTGATTTTACAGCTTTTCTCTCTTTTTTTTGTTATATCAAGTTTACTGAACATTAAATAAAAAAAAAATTGGCTTATCATTTTAATTGTTCTTGTAAGTTTCCAATTTATTAATTTCTGCTCTCAACTTAAAATTATTTATCTTTTTTTTCCTGACTTCCTTCAACTTACCAATTTGTTCTTTTTTTATTAGTCTTTTGTTTTTACATCACACTCACTTCCAAATATAATTTATTCTTTTTCTAATTTCTTCAAACATGGTCTCATTTCTCTTTTACTTTAATTTGACTGAAGGTATTCAGGGGTATAAATTTTCCTAAGAACTATCTTGGCTACATCCCAAACATTCTCATGTATTGTATTTGTGTTCTCTTTGCCATTCAAATATGCCAGTCATGACTTATTTCTTCCAAAAGAGAAATAGGCTATCTTGATAGGAAATGATTCTCCTTCTTTGGGGGGTTTCAAGAAAAAGTTAGATGAACTCTCAGACGCAGTTCAGTGGGTAATACTTTTTTTCCTTTATGCATCAGAGACTAAATATCAATGAAGTCCCTTCCAACTCTTGAAACAGTCTGATTCTTTATTCAGTGGTATAAACAAGTACATTTTAGCCATAATTTTAAAACTGATTTCTAGTTTCCAACTATAGCCCTGTGATTTTGAATGAAATATATATAACTTCTCGGTATTTAGATTTGCTAGGTGCTTCTGTGCATGCACATACATAATTAATCTTTTGCGAATTCTGCTGAGTACCTGAAAAAGTATGTGCATTTATTGTTCCCCCTCCCCCCAACAAAATTATCTCTGTATGGTAACTATACTTTCGGGCGATCTATATCTAGCTACTCATTGATCTATTCAAATCTAATTTATTTTATTTTTGCTTCACTTTTCATATTAATAAACTGACTATAGAAATCTTATTGATGTAGGGTCTATTTCTTATTATAAAACTGTTTTTCTTTTAGGAATTTAGTTATTTATATGCAATGATTAAAAACTGATTTTATTTTTTTTACTATTGTTTAAAGTAACTTATGTCTCCCAATACATTCTAACCTGAATTTTGGTACTAGATAATTATTACAATTTTAGTTTTTCTTGAGCTAGCTCTTGCAAGATGCTATTTTTCAAAATGGATCAAAATTTTAAAAAAATCTTTGGGATTATTTCATAGAGCCTCCTCATATTACAAATGGATGAGTTCCAGAAAGTTTAAACGACTTGCTGTTTCACATAGGTTTATTAAAAGCAGAGTTAAAATTTGAATCCAAGTCCTTTGATTTCAAAACCAGTAGTTCATTAAATTTCAATCTATATAAATATTTACATTTATTTCCTAAAGACATATTATATATCTTTTAAAATATACTCCATGACTTTTTTTCCCTTCATAGCACAGGAACATTTACAAGATTATCTCTGAAAGCGACAAACCCAACCGTAAGCAATTGGCAAATGTAGAGATGTGAGAGAAAGGCTCTTGGGATCCCAAACACTTCTAGTAAACTATGGATCTACTCTATCAACTCTACTCCCTAAACCCTATTGTTGTTCTTCAGTCATTTTAGTTGGGTCTTACTCTTTGTGACTCCACTGGCAAAGACACTGGAGTGATTTGACATTTCCTTCTCCAGTTCATTTTACAGATGAGGAAATGGAGGAAAACAGTGTTAAGAGACTTGCACCCAGAGAGTCAAACGGCTAGTTAATGTCTGAGGCCAGATGAATTTTCCCAATTCCAGGCTCAGCATTCTATCCACTGTGCCTAAACCTCAGTTATTTTTGTTCTCACTGCTCCTGTTTCACTGTTAGTGGCTATCATAATACTAATAAGCTGACTGAAAATGCCAAGAATAAGAATAAGGTGAAGCTTTGCTCATTCATGTAAGGTAATAAATTTATGAGAATTTAGGCTTAAATAAGTAAGTCACTGTGATTTTACAGTTATTTCATACAAATAAGTTCCTAATTGTCATGATTTCACTGAGGAAATCACAGATCTGGTCTAAAAAAACCCTACTGATCACACCTTGCTAAACATCTGTGGGCTTCTCTTTTTTTCATTCAATCCTCCAATCAATCCCACCCTGTATTTTTCCATTCATCAATCATTGATCTTCTCATGCTATTTTCCTTAAAAAAGAAACCACAAAACCAAAAACCTACCTTTTACTATTTTTCCATTAGTTACGGACATACCTATAACCATGTTTAACTAAACAGCACTGTGCAAACGTTAAGCACAATTTCTGACTTACACATTTAATAACTAGAACAGGAATCTAATTGTAATATCTTCCTTCACATGTACATTTAGAAGATGGGTAGCAATGGTAGTAATTTCTGACAACCACCCATTGTCACACTCTGCTCCACCACAGTAACACAAGGACCATAATTCCAACAAGGGAAATTCCTACACACTCTAAATAAGTGTTCCACAGCTGCAATATTACAGCACTAAGGAATAAATACCAGATCTGAGATCATAGTAGTAGTCCAACCAATGCCCACTTTTTACCAATTTTTTATTCCACACAGGCCACAGAGAAGACTCATATGAGTTACTTGATATATGCCTGAATAGAAATAATTAGGAGTTATCTGACCTTGATATCTATGGGAGGAAAAAGATGCATAACTTCATGACAATTAGGTTTCTTGGCTGAAAAAAGATAATCTGAAGTTTACAATTCTACTAAAAAAGTTACAATGCAAGAATATTCTTAAATATTCTACTTTTTGTTGACTCATGACTGGACTGATGATCTGGATTAGTAAAACAAAAAATATTTCTGTTGTGTAGGTCATTTAGCTTAATGAACTAAACAGAAATCTGTATTAAATTCCAAATTTGAATAAATTTATATATTTTGTTCTTTGTTAATGGCTAAGATCAGTCCCAAAAGAAAAACAACTTCCTCAGATTACTACTTGAGTCCCTTAAAGGACAATGTTCTCTTCTATTTCTGTGACTGTTTAACATGATTATATTTTTAAAGCTGAGCTGACTTGTAATGTTACTTGGTGCTAAAATTTATTTTAAGCATTACAGAATGTGAAGTTTCAAATAAAACAATTGCACTAATTTCTTGCTGAAGTCAAAGCACAAGGTAAAAGGTATTTGCCTGATAAAAAGAAAAAAGGATATAAGCAGGATTTTAATTGCTATAGATGTTTATAGCATTTCAGAGAAGGGACTTCAGAGTTCAGCTAATGAATATACTTGACTAGGAATCTCTTCAAAATCTGTAACAGACATTCATTCACCTAGCCCTTGTTGGAGATTTCTAATGAGTTATTCTAAGGAGATATCTAGTACCTCATCTAAAGGATTCCACATCTATTTATGGATAGCACTAGAATCCAATCAATACACTCTTAGTAATCTGTCCTGCTATATTTAGGTATTATTGAAATATTAAAGTATCTTGACTAAAAATGAGTTAGAAACACAAAAGCTGACTGAACCCTCAATTTCCTTGTTCTACTTATTAGAAGAAAAATACCCAAACCAATAATATTTTTGAAAGAAAACATTATGGGAGAAGAAACTTTCAACAATTTCAATTTCAGGATATATATGTTTACTGGGCACACTATAACAATACTGTAAAGACAATTCTTAAAGACTTAAGAACCCAACACAATGACCAACCACAACTCCAGAGGGATCATGATGAAACAAGTTCACCACTTCTGTTTAGAGAGCTGAGGAACTCAAGAGTGCAGATTGAGACTTTTTTTCCAGACAAGGTCAAAGTGGGAATTTGTTTTGCTTGACTATACATGTTTCTAACAGGTTTTGCTTACTTTCTCAATTAATGAGGACGGAGGGTAGGAGGAAATAATGTAAATGTGAAAATGAAATAAAACTGAACTTAAAAAAAAACTCGATTAGATTTAAAAAATAAAAAAGGGTTTGAAATCACTAATAGCAAGAAAAACTCAAATTAAAACTGATCTGAGGCTTTGCTTCGTACCATGTAAATTAGCAAAGATGAAAAAAGATGTGAAGTCAGTGCTGGAGAAGGGCCATGTGAAAGCAGGTACACATATGCCCTTCTGATACAGTTGTGAAGTGGACCAGCTATTCTGAACTTAAATTCAGAATAACTTCAGAAAAGTGATTAAACTGTTTATACCTTGGACCTTGAGACTTATCCATCACTGGGCATATATACCAAGGTAGTCACAGACAGACATAAATGTCCAATGTACTCATAAAAACACTTTTCAAATGGGAGAAAATAAAATAGGTGCCCATCAATGGGGGAATGCCTGAAAAAACTGTATTTCAATGTAATTCATGGGAAAAGAATAAAATTCCCTACAAGTAGAGCTGACAACCACACTGTACATCATTAAGTCCAGAAGATCCTAAAGGTCTCCAATGGGAAAATCTATATAGTATTAATAGCTGATATTTACATAGTACTTTAAGGTTTACAAAAGGCTTTATAAGACTTGCATGGACTGATGCTGAGAGAAAGGAGCTGAAAACATTGTATCCAGTAACAGCAACATTGTGTGATGAGCAACTTTGAGATTGCTCTTCTCAGCAATACAATGATCTGACCATTCCAAAAGACTTCATGATGGAAAATGCTACCTACCTCCAGAGAAAGAACTACTAAGTCTGAATGCAAATCAAAGCATACTATTTTCTTTTTTTTTTGTTTTTTCTTTCTCCCAGTTTTCCCTTAGGTTCAAGTTCTTCTTTACAACATGACTTAAGAGGAAATATGCTTAATATAATTGTACACATATAGCCTATCTCAGATTGGAAGCCATCTTGGGAAGGGGAAGGGGGGTGAGAAAATTAAAAACTCAAAATCTTATAAAAGTGAATGTTAAAAACTAAAAGTAAATAAATACCAAAAAAAAAACCCAAAGGGCTTTATATACACTCTCATTTGATCCTTTTAACACTCATTTAGGAGAAAATTGCTGGGTATAGTTATGTGTCTAATTATGGGAACCAGTTGCAACAGGTTAAGCAACCTTCTAATGGTAAAATACCTGGTAAACAACAGATGTAGGATTCAAAACCAGTTCTCATTTTCAAAAAATTATTTTATAAATCAAACTGGGTCCTCCTAATTCTCCCAGGCTAGAGGTACAGCAGTCATTCAAGGGCCAGATTCCTCTGCTGACTGGCATAGGAGTTTTGACCTGTTTTATTTCTTCCCTGCATGGTGGTCCTGAACTCCCAGGAGTTCACCATATTAATGCTGAACTTAGTGTGGACACTGCAACTTACAACTCTAGAGCTGAAGCTATCCTGCCAAGCCCTGATTCATTAGCAGTAGGGATTATAGGCATATACTCCCACACTTTTCTCCTGAATTCACATCTAATACCCTTTCCATTATACCATGCTACCTCTCAACACTGAATGCATAGTAAAAAATCTCCATTCATTTCTTTTTCCTCTGGTAGAGGAGTAGAGAATTAGATAGGAAGATGCAGAACTCAACCAAAAAAGCTAGACTGGTGTTTTTTTTTTAACATTTAAATAGTGTTTACTATGTGCCAAGTATGGAGATAAATGCTTTACAATCATTACCTCATTTGGTACATACAACAACCCTAAGAGGTAAGTGATATTATTTTCTCCCTTTTATAGATGACTCACCCAGCTGGTGAGTGGCTGAGGCTGCATTTGAACTCAGGTCTTTCTCTCCCCAGACCCTGCATTCTATCAGCTGTGCCACCTAGCTGCCTAACTTAATGAAACTTTAATTTTGATATACATTATTGTCCAGGTCCTAGTCAAAACTTCGGAAGAAGGTAAAATTTTCTTTCTTTATCCTCTTGCCTCCTCTTTCCTACCCTCCCAGATACCCTGTGCCTTCTTCCTACACTTTAGCTGTCCAAAGTCCCCAAGTTTCCTTCCCAACCCCACACAAATTTCTCAATTCAAGTCTTGTTAAATGGTAATCTGATAATCCCCACTAGACTATAAACTACTATACTATATTCATATTTGTATATTCAATCTCTAAGGATAAAACTTTGCCCTAAACACTGAAGTCAGTCAAATGTTTTCTGAATGAACAGTTATTCTTATTAAGGTATAAACGAAGTATGATGATCTCAAGAACGTCAAAGTGGAAAGCCTTCCTGATACAGGCTATGTGCCAGCTCCCCTGGCAGATAGAGATATATGATAAAGTCCTCAGGAAATGTCAACTCCATTTAAAACCAAACTAATATACAGTGGGAATAATGATGTGTTTTGCTGCATAGTTCCTAATCAAAGCAGGAACAAGAATTCAGAGAAAGCAGACATCAGTGTGGGCTGGAATAGTAAGAGAAGGCTTCATTCCCTTACCATCCCCAGCCCTTTTCTGTACATATTTCAGCCATATTTCTCCCCTCCACCAGCCCCTAGATCTCTTCTCTTTTTCTTTAATAGTTGTATATCTTCTCTTTGAGGATAATTTCAACATCAACTTTCCTGATAGCAGCATCTCTTATGCTATTTATTCCCTCATTTGGATTACTTAAATACTTATTTCTCACACCATTCACTTCATCTACTTGCCTTCTTTATACTGTCTTTCCTAAAGTGTAAACCATTTGGTAGCAAGAACTATATTTCACGCTTCTTTGATTTCCCAGTGCTAAACATACTAGCAGTTATTCAAATGTCTAATGACACTGAAGAGAGACTTGAAAATAGTCTTAAGGTATGCAAAGGATGCATTCCAAAAACAAAAGAAACATGATGAGCAAAGGCATTGGAAATGAATAACACATATGAGAAGCAGTGAGAAAACCAGACCAACTGGAACTATAGAATGGATGAGGCAAAGTAATGACGCATTATTGACTGCCTTTGTTCTTAAGGAGGATCACATGTTAATCAATTTGGTATGTATTTATATGATTTCTGTAGAGAGCAAGGTGCAGGCAGGAATAAGAAAAAGGTAGTTCCTGCCCCCAAGGAGCTTATAACCTAGTTGGACTGGGTGGGGATATATACAAATAATTACAATATCAGACCAAATGGAACTGCTGCCGAATACCTAGCAAAAGGAAGGGGGCCACAGAAAGAAAGGTTCATGGATGAACCAATAGGCTTTGAAGGATGAGCAGATTTCAGGACTTGGAAGGATATGTTCCAGGAGGATGGAATCACTGCAAGAACAGAGGTGGGAAAGGCTATGGAGTGTCTGATACAATAAGCTTTTTGTGGACATATTGAGTGTGATGTAATGGGGAGATATTCAAGCAGAGGTCTGTAGAAGATGTAAACACAGGCAAGGTATGGATTGGAGATGTAGATTTGCTGGTCACCTGCATAGGGGTTGAAGCTCTGAGATTATTAGTCTCTAAACAAAAGCCTTTAACTAAAGAAGGGCTCCTAAAGCTTTTTTTCCAAAGCAAATAAACTTAAAAGTCACAAAACTTAACATTTCTTCAACAACTAGAAGCTAGAAACAACAGAGCTTTGCATCTAGTTAACAAGAATAATTAAAATAGGGAGCTACCACATCACTGTAGGGGATCCTGTTAGTAACAACCATCTCTAAGACATTATAGTAACTAATTCCCCCTCCTAATCAACTAAATTTGTCTTAATGAATTACAAAGTTGACTTGAGGGTGCTTTTCAAGCTGCTCCGCCCACCCTCAAAATAGGAGAAAAAAGGGAAGGGGAGGGGGGAAGAGGAAGAGAGTGGGGGAGAGAAGGGGATAGATCTTGGGAGCAAACTCCAATTATGAGGAAGGAAAAAAAGTAGCAGTAAGTACAGACCTCAGAATAATCAGAAAAGTAGGAAGAAGTATAGTGTTACAGAAGTTAAGGGAAGAGAGAATTCCAAGGAGGAGGGTAGTCAAATACTACAGTGAAGTCAAAGAGTAGGAGAGCTGAGAAAAGGTTACTATATTCCCTAAGGAGGCCATCATCCACTTTGATATCACTATAGTGGAAAGGACCTAAACTAGATTAAAAAGGGAATGGGTGAATAAAACCACCTGGTGTAGCCCCACTTTTTTTTTTTTAAACCATCTTCATACTTTGGTGAACTGATTATGTAAAGGCCTTAATACACAAAAAGTATAAAATGTTCAGTCTTGAAGTCTGTGGCATGAAAGCATAAACTGGTCAGCACCTCATGTCTATAATGAGGAACTATGACTAGAAATAAAAAGAAGAACTGTCGGTTTCAAGCACAGGGGTCTGTTCACATGACCTCTGTTCAGAAGTGCTGGGCAGTTGTTCATTTACTGAGGAGACAGCTTTCAACAATGACTAAGTAAGCAATGTGACTCAATTTTCTGAAGTACTTTAAAGGTGCTAAAGGAGTATATAAGGAAGAAGCAGGGGAACATGAAGTTGACAAAGGGTTAATAATAGTTATAATAGTTAGTAGTTGATAATTTGATTAACTTACAAATAAGATACTTAAGCATAATGGGAAGAGGGGAATCTGTGATTTCATTCCTTTATATAATTCCAAGTGAGCAAACTCTCCTCACTAATGCAGATCAGCACCTGCTAGACATATTATTTACAGAGCTACCTGGGGCACTGAGAGATTAAGTAATTTGCTCAAAGACAAAAACAGAAGCAGGTCTTGAACCCAGGTTTTTTTTCTGACTCAGTTTAGCTTTCTACCCACTACTTCAAGACTGCTTTAAACTTATCAAATGTATTGAGTCATAATTCCTTTTCTACCAAATATTTTAATGCAGTGAGGAAACACATTCTTCCTAAAGTCCACCAAATAAAAAAGATTTAAAAGAATACATTAAGATTCAGTTTATACAACTTTTTGAAAAGGATTCATTTGTCATTAAACTTAAAGTTTTAACCTGCTTTGAAACTGATCCTAATTATATATATTGAGCCATTCATTTCACTAGAGCAATATGCCTATCACTATTACAAAGCTTAGCTTTTTCAAGTGATAAATAATAACTTGTAAATTAGCTGTAAAATATGCTGTCTATAATGTCTGAGGTTAAATTGAGAGCTGACAATAGTTACCTAGTGGATGGAAACTAGAAAAGGTATTGTGTATGCATATTGTACACAAAACGTCCAGATAGAAAGTAGACTATATAAGCCATTATCATCGGAATGTTTTTTTATGGTAATAATCTTAGACATGAAACTATTTATTCAGTAACATTACTTAACTTCTGATGTGACTAGATTATCTCAAAACCGAAAATTGAAATGAGACACACTACACCTAACATAAATGATAATATCTTTGGAAAAGGAAAAAACTAAAGCTCTCTTGGGTCTCCTTTGTGTTAAGGAAATGAAAGTTAAGAAACTTTTCTATCTCCTTCCATCACCAAATTTTCATTAATGTTGTTACAGTAGCACAGAATAACTTAGATTATCATTAACTAATATCAAACTAAATTATGGTTAAGAAAGAAATTTTAACTACTTCTTGCTCTGCCTTTAAATACACAAAAAAAAGATGAATCACATAAAATGCTCTTCAGCCAAATCCAGACATTGAAATGTGTTTCCTTAATTTATAATTTTAATGGTAATGCCTTTTCACATTTCAATGCATGGTTTGTTTGCTTCTACAGAACTTCTGGTATTTCTTATATTAAGAAAATTATAACGTAGCACGAAGCTTGCACACTTTTGTGGGGAAAAGTGTGATAAATATAAAGCTTATCTTAAGGGATAGCTGAGCTTTATCTTCCAATGTCAAGTACATACCTATCATTTGGATGTTAAAGATAACATCCTTTTGGAAAAAACATACAATATCATCCCATTCTATAGTCTTATTCTCCCTTACAAAGCTAGCAATATAAAATTCTCTCAAAACTTTTTCTTTCCACAGTAAGGAGACCTTATTAAATTTGTAAGATACATAATTCGTCAAGTTTATTCAAGCATGTCCTAATGAAAAGAATTCATATTTCCAGAAATTGTTACCGAGATCTGACATCACCTACTTTTGAATAAGGTATTTCCAATTTTGCCAATCTGTGAGGAACTATGTGAAACCAGGAACCTTGGGTAGGTTTCACAGAAGAAGAGCCCTAAATTACAGCCTCGAATACACCAACACTGGACATCTGTAAATGGCTGCAGTCACAAAGCTGAGGGCACCTGCACGTCCTGGACTCTTCGGCCAGCACTGTCCGAGGTCTGCAGAAGCCTGAGATACCGGAGGCAGACAGACGTCTGAGGTTCAAGGTCAGAGGATAGACGCCCCCTGTCTCGACTCCGGCTCCGCTGCTTCCCTCCCGGGAGAGCCCCCCGCATCACGCGCTGGGGGCACCCCAAGACTGGGGCCGTACCCCTAAGAGCGGAGCGGGGTAAGGGGAGCCGGAGGAGCCGGGCCGAGGCCCGGGGCCTCTCCGCCCCGCCAAGCCCAGGCCGAGGCCGAGGCCGCGGGCAAGGCTCCGGGCAACGCCGCCGTCCCTCCCCCAGCCGGCCCGGCTCCGAGGCGCCCCGCCCCGCCCTCCTGCCTCCGGCCTCCCGGTCCGCGCCGGGGCTGGCGGGCCGGGCCCCGAGGACGGCCATCGTGGCAGCCCGCCATCATGGCGCTTACCGTGGGGTAGGCAGGGAGGACACGCTTCACCAGCGCCTTTTCGTTCGCCAAAGGCCCTTCTCCCGGGACCCCGCGGAATCAGCCATCGCCGCCCAGGCGGAAGCGAGCCCGGCTCGTCCCCTTTTTCCCAAACTGCACCGCGGCGCGGCGCGGCGCGAAACGTCATCCTGGGGGGCGGGGCTCGCCCGTGGGCCCCAGTCCGGGCCCCGGGTTGGGAGGGATCCGGCCGGGGAGGCCGGAGGCCCGCAGGAGAGCCGGGCCACAGGGGGCGCGCCTCCCCATCCCCCCGCCCTCCCCAGACGCAGGCGCGCGCGCCTTCCAGGGCGGGCGCGAGCCGGCCCCAATGACGTCAGTGGCGTCCCCGGAGCATCCCTGGCCCCGCCCCCTCCCCCTCCCCCTCCCCCTCCCTCTGCCGCGGCTCCCAATGAGAACCTTCCGCTCCTCTCGTAGGGGAAGGACAAATAACCCGACGAAGCCCGTCCTGCGGGCGCGTGCTGGGCCCGGGAGGGAAGCCGGGCCGGTCCGGGTCAGACTCTCCACTGCCCTGGCGGGGCGAGCTCCTTCCAGGCTTAGGGCCCCGGGCGGACCTTGGGCTTATTTTGTCCCTGTTAAAAAAATTAATTGCTGAAGCGTGGTGAAAAGCGGGGTTGGCGGACGGAGGCTGCGCCTCGCCGGGGTCATGCTGAGCCTGCGCACGGCGGCTCGCCCGCGGCTGACCCTGCATGACCCCGGGCCGGGCCCCCCCGCGCGGGCCAGGGCCCACGTGACCGACGGCCTGCGGGCGGGGCCGGGTGCCCCTCAGGTTCGGAGCTACCGGCCCGCTGCGAGGGCCTTCGGAGGGTCTCTTTCCCAGAAGCCCTGGCGGAGTCCAGAGGAAAGGGGGCAGGGGTGGAAGGCCTTCTCTCACCCCCCTCCCCCGATGACTTCTCGGGCCCAGGCGCTCCTCTCCGTCCCCCACATCCTCGGCCAGTTGTCAGGTCTTGCTGACTGTCCGGCACAAGCCGGGGCAGGGGCAGGGGCAGGGGCAGGGGCAGGGGCAGGGGGCAGGGGCAGGGGGCAGGGGCAGGGGCAGGGGCAGGGGCAGGGGCAGGGGC